>JXCR01148865.1:43755-56566 GCA_002079205.1 Phalaenopsis hybrid cultivar
TATATATATATATATATATATATATATATATATATATATATATATATATATATATATATATATATATATATATATATATATATATATATATATATATATATATATATATTTAACTGATGTGAATGTATTTGTTCTTAAATTTTTAGGGTGTCAATGGATATATGCAATTTAAGATCATAGTTGTACAATAGATTGTATCCAAGCATAAATGGACTTATTGATAAGTTCTTGAATGATATGGAATGTTTCGTGCAACTGACATCGCAACTTCTTAATTATCTTTTAAAGAGTAAGTTTTGATGCTTGTGTGCAAAAAAAACATCAAGCATTTTTAAAAGCAGGCAAAATGATGTTGAATTTATATCGTATGAGATTTGACATAATTACTGGTACTTGATTTCACATGACGAGTAAAAAACCACATATTATCTATGATCAAACTAGTGCTTCAACAAACTATGTAGATCTAAGTGAATATTATCCTATAAAATTTTAGTAAATGATCATTAATGCAACTAGAGTTTAGTTTACTAAGCAAATGGATGAGGAGGAACCGCCGAACGTAAAAGCTTAATCATTATGAATTATTGAAGCTGTAGAATAGCTATTGTGGAAAGGTTTCACCACTCATTTTCGAGTCATTAGTGGCTCTTAGAATATTTAACATTAGGCCAAGCTGTAATATACATGATTACTGAAATAGAGAAAAATTAAAAGAGAAATTAGTGCTAGAGGATCTGTATGGAATGAAAAAATTAGTGTTAAAGTTAGGGTTGATATGAAAGAAGAGAGATTATTGTGTTAACGACTGCATATTATATCAGAGGCTAATGCAATGGAGACTCAATGCAGTTTTTGTGGTGTTGAAAGATTCAAATTACACATAAAAAAATAAGAAATAGAAGAAATTTTTGTACAAGTGTCTCTTAAACTTGATGCTCATTTTATAATTTTAAAGACTATTTACCTCGATAAATGTTGTTGAGCATGTGGAATAACACAATGAAAGATCAGAAAAAAGCAATTATTCAATTCATCTGATAGATGAAGAAACATGCAAGCATTTCAATCTACGAAGCCTCATTATACATATTATTCATAATATTAGCCTTTGTTTGTATATCAATAGTTTCACATCATATTGTTGGTGTATGATAGATAGGTTGCATGGCTTACCACTTTATATGTGCATGAGTGTACCTTTTATATTTCTCATAGTGATCATATCCAACCCATATAGCTCAAAGAAAAAAATTGATGTATATTTATAATTGTTGATAGAAGAAATTCAAATATTATAAAAAATATTGTGATAACTTATGATATTACTACAAAATAAATTCTCAATTGAAAGTCACCTTGTTGTGAACAATAAACAATTATATTGCCCATAGAATGTTAGCACAATGAAATGTTGTGAGAAACACGACACATGATACTGGCCCAGTCGCTAGGTCTCAATCTAAGGCCAAGGAAAACTTGAGATGACTTTTATAGTTTTGAAGACCTTAAAACCTTCAATTATGTTTATTTACGTTATGACATGCAGTACTAGTTTTCTTAAGCATGAGTGTTAATTATAAATTTTTGAGTGAAGTTTCTGTAATATCTGTGTTGTAGTAAAATATTTTCTTATCCGGTATTGATTAGGTGTGTAAAAGGTCAAGTTGAGCTCAAACCACGCCAAGTTTGAGCTTGACTCATTCGTCAATTTAAGAACTCGAGCTCGAGTCAAGCTCGAATGTCGAGCTTGAGTTTGACTTATATTGGTAGCAACCGGCTCATGGGCTCAAATTAAGATTTAAAGGATGATTTAGCTACATACCACTCAATTTATTTGTATTTATATATCCAACACTTAAAACTTCATTTTTTACATACATTTTGACATTAGCTATGCATAAAAAAAATATATTATTATGATATGATTGATGAGATATAAAATATTTAGAAGACTAAAGTGTCTATACAAAATAATTTAATTATATATATGAAAAATATTTGTAAATTTAAAGGGTTGAGAAAATAGGGCTAGTTGGCTTGACTTAGATTACGAACCGGGAGGCCTTCCCCTAAAAGCTAAAAGCCCGATTTTGGCTGTCGACCCGCCGGCGACGNATCTGGTTTATGCATTTAATTTTAGGGAAATTTACCTACATTCCACACATTCCTTTTGGATTTACATATCTAACACCTAAAGTTTGATATTTACATTTATAATATCTTGGTATTAAATTTTTTTTTATAAAAGATGCATTTGACTTTTAAAAAGTTAGTAAAAGTGGTATTTTTGATGTGATGTGAAAGAGTTNGTATTTTCCTCAGTTTTAAAGCTCCAAAGGGCTATGCATGTAAATATGAAAGTTTAGGGGTGAGATATGTAGATACATATGAATTGTGTTCTACAAATGTGCATTTTTCTATTATTTTCCCTTGCATGTTTCTATTATTTAATGTCTCTTACTAGGAATATTTTGCCTTCTAAATATGGGCAGCTAGAGTATTTGCCTTTTTATCTGGTCCTCCTGACTATGGAGCTGGGCAGTTAGATACGAGGCGTTATGGAGATCAATATGCTAGTAGAAAGGAAGATGCTGACTTGGCTCTGCTTCCTGAGCAGACACCATTCTATAAAGATTTGGTAATACTGATTTAAATTTGATAATCTAAGGACTTGTTTGGAACAATATTGTTTTTTGATTTTTTTTTGTGTTTTCTTTTGTTTTAAAAATATGCTTGTTTAGTATGTTTTTATATCTTTTTATTATCTGTTTAAAATAAATTAATATATTTTTGAAATCACCAAAAATAACTTTATGGTGTTTTGAACATTTAAAAAAAAAAAAACCAAAACATAGAAATATATGGCCAAACATGTTTTGTTTCAAATCCAGACATGTTTAACATATTTGATTAAGATATGATCATTTTTAAAAACAAACAAAACATCTAAAAGTTTTTTGAGTGTTTTCAAGAACATGTTAATTTATTTTTGTAAATAAAAAAATGATACATGTAAACAATACACTAAACAAACATGTTTCTAAAAACAAAAGGAAAAACAAACATAATATTGTTTGCTAAAAAGCCATTAATTATCACTGTATGTTTGGAAACATATTTGCTGACNCACACACAGAGAGAGATATATATATATATATATATAAACTTACTCCAAATACCGCCTCTCCCTCTTCATCTCTATATCAACCTTAACTAATTTTTATAAGGGAAATTTACACATATACCACACGAGTCTTATGCATTTACATATCTAAGACTTGGGGTCCGTTTGAGCCAGCTTTTTTGTTGTGGTGACGTTTTGAAAACGCACATTATCTTTTTGGGTAAACTACGTTTTGGTTGCTTATACATTTTCAAAATGCTGAAAACAACGTTTTCACATCACACATATCTAGTTGCGGTGATAACTTTCTGGCTGTGGTCTGACTTTTCTATAAAAAATAAAAAATAGTAATAGTCACTGCACCTAGCTTATCAGCAGATGGTGTTTAATCAGCTTATCAGCATATTATTCAATAAGTCATAACTGCCCCAAACAGACCCTTAGAGTTGATATTTACATTGATATCACCTTCATCTTAACAACATATGTATGAAAAGGTGTATTACATTTATTTTTTAACAATGATGGTGATATTTTTGTGTGACATAAAAATTTATGTTTTATGCATATGTAAATATAAAGAATATATTATAATGTAAATATATGAGAATTATGTGGTATTTATGTAATGAATTAAATCATTCATTATTGACGCAACATATAGGGATTCGAGCCAAAGTTTATACCTTAGATTAGAGTGGCATATAACAAAAATCTCAAAAGAAAATTTAGAATAAAGTGGTACCACATTTATACCACCCAAATCTTTGAAGTTTAACTGTTCAAAAGTGATACCACATTTGCATGCATAAGAAAGCATTTATACACGTAAAACTTGAAGCCTAGTTGTCAGGCATGTAAATACAAAGAATTAAGTGGTATGTAAGCAAATTTCCTTCTATATATAAATATATTATTTTAGAGATATATTATTGTTCACAAAGTGGAACAATGGATAAGCTTTAAATGAAAGATATTGCAAAGGAGAAGAGGGGATGGGCCATGGCATGAATATAAGTAGGATGCAAGAATTAATAATTGGGAAAGGAGTGGGGTTGGTGGAGATATGGCTGTCCTAAAGCGATGTGTAATAGTGTCCAAGTCATGAGCACATGGAAGGTGAATGTCACACTCAAATTAGGGGGGTTCCCATTACTCATGCCTTTGTAGCAATTAGTAAGGAGGCAATGTGGGTTCCTTGCTCTTATTGTGCATTCTTCTTTTTTCTCGTGTTTCATGCACAATTATAGGTTAGGCAAGGGTTGAAGATTTAATATATATATAGTTTTTTTCATAAAGTGAGCACGAGTGTATTGTATGTGCAAGAGAATTCTCTAAATGATATGTAATTTGTTGAAATTTGGTTTGTCTGTGAATCACACCCTAAGGAATAAAGCGTGGGAAAGGGGAAAGGGAGAGAGTGGGAGAGGGCGGTGAATGGTAATGAGCACTAATACATATTACCTATCTCTCTTTTCTCATAAAATAATATTTCTATTTATAAGTGAGATGATATAATATAATAATGTTACATGTCTTCCTCAGCTTTAATGGGGGATGTATAGGATATTCTAAATATTTTACATATATGAGTCTATTGCTTGGTTGCTCTCTGTCTCGGTCGCCTGAGCTAGTTGACTTTCAACTTGGTAAGGCAGGTTTGGTTGGCTAGGTTGAGCCGACATTTTTGATCATATGAGTTTGATTGACTTTGAGTCGACATGACTGATTAAATCAGCTTCGCATTGTTAATTGTTTGGTTTACTCTGAATATCGGCCCTCGATCCTCTGATGATGAGCTCTTTCTTATGAAGTGAGATTTGATTATTGGGCAGAGGGTGAATTAATGTAACTTGATAGGTAGCTCGGTCATGAATGAGGAGAGTCTGACATTATTATATTGTTAATACTTGGTCTTTGAAAAGCAGCCTTAGGGGCATCCGTGGGATGACTTTTGATATTAAGGAGTTAGGTCGTTCGTCAAATCGGAACTACATGAAGGTAGGTCGCTGCCTTAGATCAAATTTCTCATAGGGTTTAAGTCGGATGCTTGTCTGTCTTATTTTAGACGGATTGAATCAATTCATATTGATTGTCGTCCTTTTGTCCTTCTCTTGGCTCAGTCAACCTTTGTCTTTGCCATTGGCTCGGACAACAATTGCATCTTATCTGATAAACGGGCCTCTCGGTCTTCTATCAAGGGGCCCTCATTTATTGTGACTTATTCCTTCCGTATAAGTAGATCTCTTCATGATAAGTACTAACACATTTTTTATGTATATATTTGTATGTATGCATAGATAGATGACGTGATTACTATTTATATCTTGAATGTGTTTATGAATAAAAAGGTAAAACTTTATCAATAAAAAAATAAATATTGGATTCTTTGAAGTAAGGATTTTCATTTGATCTTAAATTTAGATGTCAAAATCAACCCTTCTAAGCTTTATTCAAAGGCAGTTGACGACACTATTTTGGGTGTGGAGTTGCCCGTTGGAAACTGTCGATCACCGGAATCGAAATCTCGTCACCCGCTTCGGAAGGAAATTTAATTTATATATATATATATATATATATAAGTTTGGAAAAATATGAAATCAAACTAACCTCATATTTTTTATAGTTTAAATGAAAGAGCATTGTACCTCAAACCATTTATCTATCTCAAAAGATAAACACAAGACTTGAGGGTGAAACTCGATCAAATAAACTAAGAAATATATGACATCTGTTTGGTTTGCGAAACCATTTTATTATAAGCCGACAAGTTCTTTTATTTAATACGAAGAATTAAATAGTTTTATATTAAGCTGGGTTCGGAAAAACTTCCTATAAGAGCAAGCCCCTATAGTTAATTACATTTTAGATAACTGAAGTCACCTAAGAAAACTCTCGATAAAAATCAATAAATGTTATCTTTAAAGAGGTCAAAAGGATAGGATTTTTTAACGAGATCAAACAAAGAGATGTGAAAGAGGAATGACTCAAATTTGGAACATTTTATTGTGGAATCCAAATGAGAAAGAACTAGAGGATGTCATAGATCTGGAGGAGAACCTCGATGACTTCTCAAGTTATCCTATGGTTTGGCTTCAATTTTGGATATTAGAATTATCAAATATTTCATTCTGCTAATTTTATTAAGTAAGACTTATATTCGTATGAAACGATCACACAAATAACCTGAAAGATATGAGGATTTTGATCATGACGAATGACAACCTCGGAATCCTAAGACGAGTTAGGGTTTATATTGTACAATAAAGCTATACAAAGACCTAAATATGAGTTGAAGATTTATGTTGCATAAACAAATAACCTCAAAATTCTATGGCTTGTTGTTTAATTCTAAGGAAAGAATGGTTTAACTGGTGTAGATATGTTTTGTTGTTGAAGATGGTCGTGCTGCCCCCAATGCTCGCTCCAAGCTCCTCTTCATAGCGAGTTTGAGTTTTCTAATGTGTTAAGTCATGATATCAACTTAAATGTCTCTATGGTTATAGTTCTTTAAATATCATGGGGCATATTAAAGTTGATTAAAGCAACACCGGTTAGGATCATACGATTCCCTCGTTCCGACATCACTATTTTCTACCGGATTCACTTAGTTCAAATGAATTCACTAAACTCAACTTAATGAATTTCATACTTTCATTTAGACCGTATGAAGTCTCGTTAGTAACCGTAGGTTACCTCATCCGAGGGATTCTCAATCATCCGATAGAGAAGTCTCAATTTAGTTGCAATTGTTATTTTGTGATGTTTGTGATTAAATTTTGAGTTGTCTTATATTTTATGTTATGAAGGTGAATTTTATCTTAGTCAATTTTAATTTTGGTTTTGGTTTTATGACTATCCAAACAGTTTTAATTTTCATGTAGGTTGACATCGTTGTTTAACATGCGAGTTTATTAACATAAAAGTACATGTTGACACTATTTTGGTTGGAGGAGTTGCCTGTTGGAAGCTGTAGGTCACCGGAATTGAAATTTCGTTGCCCGCTTTGGAAGGACATTTTAATTTACATATATATATAAGTTTAGAAAAATATGAAATCAAACTGATCTCATATTTTTTATAGTTCAAATGAAAGTGCACTGTACCTTAAACTATGTATATATCCCAAGGGATAAACACATGACTTGAGGAAGAGACTCAATCAATAAACTAAGAAATATATGACATCCGTTTGATCTATGAAACTGTTTTATTTGCCGACAATTTCCCCTGTTTAATATGAAGAATTAAATAGGGTTTATTTTAAGCTGGGTTCAGACAAGCTTCATAAAAGGACAAACCCCTATAGTTAATTACATCTTAAATGACCGAAGTCATATAAGAAAACTCTCGATAAAAATTAAGGAATATTATCTTCAAGAAGTTCAAAGGATATGACTTTTCGACGAAATCAGATAAAGAGGTGTGAAAAGTGATTGACTCAAATTTGGAACATTTATTGTAGAATCCAAATGAGAAAAAACTAGGGTATGTCATAGATCCGGAGGAGAACTTTGGTGACTTCCAAATATATCCTATTGTTTGGTTTCAATTTAGAAGAGAAATTATTTAAAAGTTTTATCTTGTCAATTTTATTAGTTATGACTTACATTCGTGTGAAACGATCATACAAATAGCTTGGAAGATGTGAGGGTTTAGGTCGTGACAAACGACAACCTCATAATCCTAAGACGAGTTAGAGCTTATATTGTATGGCAGAGCTGTACAAAGGCTTAAAGATAAGGTGAGGATTTAAGTTGCATTAGCAAATAATCTCGAAGTCATATGACATTGTTGTTTAATTCTAAGAAAATATATGTTGTTGTAGATTATCTTGTTATTAAAGATGGCGTACTGCCCACCGTGCTAGGTACAAGCTCCACGTAGTGACGAGTTTAAGTTTTCTAGTGTGTCAAGTTATAATGTCAAATTAGATGTTCATATGGTTGTAGTTCTTTAAATATTATGAGACATATTAAAGTTGATTAGAGCGACACCAGTTAGGATCCTACGGTTCCCTCGTTCCGGTACTATTATTTTTATTGGATTCACTTAGTCCAAATGAATTTGTTAAATTCAACTTAATGAATTCTATACTTTCATTTAGACAGTGGGAAGCCTCGTTAGCAACAGTAGGTTACCTTTTTCGAGGGATTCCCGATCATCCGATATATGCATCTTAATTTAGTTGCAATTTTGTTTTTGTGATGTTTATGATTAAATTTTGAGTTGTCTTATATTTTGAATGTTGTGGCGGTGAATTTTATTTTGATTGATTTTTAGTTTTAGTTTTGGTTTCAGTTTTGAGATTCAAAGTGAGGTTGATTTCTACCACTTATCCCTTTTAAGTTTGAATCATCAAGACATGTTATTTTAAAATCACTTATTACCCATTTACCCTCTTGATTAGACCTAAATATTAATTAAGTTTTAAATTCCAAAATTACATTTTTGTCTCTATGGTCTTAATACCATATAATTCATTAAATTAGACTCAAATGACTTGAAAATTTGATGTCACCTCACTCATAGGTTAATTAAAATATCATAGGAGAAAATATGATTTTTCCATGTTTATTTAATTTTTATAATTATTTTTAATGCAAAAATATGATTTTTCCATGAAAATTTAATAACTCCATCAAAGTGAGACTTCTGTCCTTAAGAAAATTATTGGAAGTTCATCTAGGTCAGAGGACCAATTGGACCAATTTTCATGATTTTTAAAGTTTTAATTTAATTATTATAATTATTTTTTTATTTTGAGTATTAATTAAATATAAAATAGCATTTAAATGGAAAATTAGGTTTTATATTTTTATTATATCTATCTAAGTCCCAGAAACCCAAAGAAATAAATTTCATTTTTTTTTACTTATGTTTTAATTATTAGAATTATTTTAGTGCAAAATTAGGAAAAATCCATTTTTAAGCCTTTTAAAATTAATATCTTAACTTAGGAAATTAGGAAAATTATTTTAATTGGCTCCAAGTGATCAGGAAGTCAAATGTGACATTTTAATGTGTTTTTAAAATTTTATGATTTTTATGATTTTTAATTGGTTTTTTATTATTTAAAGACTTAAAATTAGCTAAAAAATGAAGTATTTATTTTTATTTAAATTTAATTTCTCTTAGGTTTCTCTGGTTATAAGGATCTCTAAAAACCAACTTTGGTAATTTTTTGAATTGTATTTTAATTATGATAATTATTTTAGTGTCAAAAATATAATTTCACTTGATTAGCCCATTTAATTGACTAAATTAACTCCAATTAACTTGATATTTTTATGGGGAGCTCCCATGACATTAAATTACAGTGTGGAATTGTTTTTATTCCATTTAAATTTATATTTACTCAAAATTAATTTTATTTCATTTTTTAGGGTTAGTGATAAATATGATTATTTTTAATGAATTAAATCAAGTTTATATTTTTCTTAGGGTACTCTGACCACAGTGAACCTACCAAAATAAGTTTTATATTTTTCTGATGAGTATAATTTTTATACCAAAACAATGACCATTAACTTGAAAATTAGATATCAATGCCTAGAGATCTCTGTTAACCTTGGAAAAATCATGGAAAGAATTCTAATAACATCTAGAATCAAAATCCAAAAGCTCAGATCATGGTGGTATGCCTATGCAAATATAGAGTTAAAATAATGAAAACATCATTTAATTAATTAAAAATAATATATGCATCAAATAAACTTTAAAATGTCTCCACATTGTTTTCCTATTTTCACTGAGCAGTATGGTATTTTTATTTTATTTTTATGATTTTTCTACACAAATTTATGAATTTTTGAAGTTATGGCTATTTAAATAAATAAGAAAATATCATATTTTTCTACTTATTTGCGTCATCCTCGTACTGCTCGAATAGACACGTGTCGCCGCGTTATTCAACACTGTCGTATGAGTCATCCCGCCTTTTTCGAACCGCAGCCCTGTCCGACGCGATCCTGGCCGCTCATGTGATACACGCCCGATCCGATGGCGATCCGTCATCATCCCCAACAGATCACACCCGAAAACCATCCATTTTCAAATGCTAATATCTCACTCGATTCTTAACCAAATCGAGTGCGATTTTTTTTAAAATGCTCGTCTTGACAATTAGAACACATCTATATGGTTTATTGATCGTTAAATTAACTATATACAAATGAAGAATGAAATGAAGCTCAGTTTAGGGTTTAAGCTCAATACCTTGGTCCAAGAGGGGTAGCCTCGATTGGATGCTTGTGGAAGCTTCATGGGGGTCCCAAGAGCCCAGGGAAGGAGCCTTAAGCCATGGTGAATCGCCCAGATATGATTTTGACCAAAGTCAATTTAGGGATTCGATTAAAGTCCACCTTAGGGTGCTCTGTTGATGGGGCTTTTATGGGGGATCTTCTTCTCTTGCTGTGGGGATGATGTGGATGTAATTAATTTAAATTTGGTGAAGGTTTGGAGAATGTCCTATTTCGGCCTAGGAATTGGGCTAAAAAATTGAGCTCGAGCAGTGGATTTGGGTGGCTAGAAGTGGTTGAGTTAAGCTCAAGAGGTCTTAAGGAAGCTTTGGAAGCAATTTAGCAGAGTTTCCCCAAGGAATTGCAAGCTATTTTTCTTTGTCCATGAAGGGGGGGGTTTAAATAGAAGGTCCTGGAGAGGCCACCAGGGATAATTGGTGGGTGTTTAGGGTTGCTTAGGTGGAAGGAAGAAGTGTCAAATTGGAGTTTTTCACATCAAGTAGGTTCAATTTTGAGTTTTGACCATATGAGCTTCCTTGGCCATGGTATTTTTTGGCCACCAAGGTGGCCGGCCGGCCAGGGAGGGGTCATAATTTGGTCAGAGGGCCCAGGGCTTGGTTTTGGTGCAATCAATTTGGAGTTGCCATGTGTAAATGTCTTGGATAAAAATGGAATACAAATTGGGTCCAATCATGGTTTGGGGTTGGGTTCACCCCTCAAGGCTGGTTTAGGTGGTTAGGGAAATCAGGAGGTTCAGCTTAATTGATGTGAAGAAGTCTCCGTCCAAAGAGATTTGGTTAATCATGGGTTTAAGTGATTCATAAAAAGGGTTAAAAACCTTTTAAAGAGACTTAAAAGTTGCTTGTCCTTTTTCCACTAATAGCTTGGTGATGTGGCAAGGCTCACATGGCTTACCTATGGCTTGGGAGTGGCTTCATGGCTTGCATGTGGCTTGGCTAATTTTCATGAGAAGGGATTTTTGGAATTTTGAAATATTTTGGTGGAATTTGGCATAATGCTTGATTTGGAAGAACTTGATCATGAGTTCAAAACTTTAGGAATAATTTTAATTGAATGAATGATGAGGAGAAAGAATTGTCATGTGGGCTTTGGACTTGGGCTTTTGAATTTAAGTGTAGTGGGCTTGGGCTATTGAATTTGAAATTGAATTTGGGATAAAATTTGGTCTAATTGAATGTTGAGTCTGGTGTAGGAATATGTCATGAGGGATTTGGCAAACTTTCAAGTGATTTTGAATTGAATTGGTGGACCACTTTTGTGGATTTAGGCATATGGTAAAAAATTGGGCCTTTTTGATTTGAATGAAACTGAGCTTGTAATTGGATCAAATTGAGCTTGAATTTTGTTTATAATAGAATTGAGGATTCTGCATTTTGGTTTAAAATTGAAATTGGGCAAGATTAAGGTCAATTAGGCCAAAATTGGGGTAAATTTGGAGACATTTGGGTCTTAAGGGCAAATTGGGGTTTTTGGTCAAATTGGGTAAAATTGGTTAAATCTGGTCAATTTGATGACCAAAAATTAAAATTGAGAATATTTGGGATTATTTTAGAATATTTGGGAGTTTTTGGAATTTTTTTTTGGATTTTTAGGACATGAGGGGCATTTTGATAATTTGGGCAATTTTTTTGGGGTATCTTGGAAATTTGATAAATTTTGGTCAATTTAGGTAGTGGTGAGTGGTTTTAAATGTTTTTTGAACAAATTTGGGTATTTTGGATAATTTTTGGATTTTGGGTAAAAATTAGGGTTGTAGGTAATTTGGTGGTTTTGGGTCAAAATGGACCAATGAGCCTTGAAGCCATACCAAACAATTAGGAGCCATTTGAGGACTCATTTTGGATACTCAATATGTTAGTTCTAACCCTCTTAGCCAAAGACTAGGGGTATAGGGTCATTCATATAAGCTTTTCAAAAGGAGTCAGGAAACCAGACAAAGGGATCCTAGGGTTTAGGGTAAGTGAAAAAGTGTAGTGTATGCAAGTTAGCCTCACCAAAACCAGACCACCCCAAAGCTAGTCCTAAGGTCTGACCATACTATGGGGGACTCCCCTTGAGCTCCTCAATATTGACCCCACCTACTAAGTGCTATAGGTTATGACCAATATGTGGAACTTCAAGTTGAGTAAAGAATGATTTAGAATTTCTAATTGTGATGGTTCATTTTCTAGTTCTCTAGAAATAGTCAGCAGAAAAGTCTTATGGCTAGACCTTAAGCTACTAAAGAGGAAAAACTAGACCTCAACAAAAAATGAGGTTAACAACAGGTAAGTGATATGAGTGGTCACATTTATGCATGTTGTTCATCTTAAGATTATTAGATAATGGATTGGAAGAGCAAATTCAATTTTATGTTATTTTAATCTAATAAATCTATGCCCTTTATATATATATATATATATATATATATATATATATATAT
>JXCR01148865.1:57058-83465 GCA_002079205.1 Phalaenopsis hybrid cultivar
AAAAAAAAAATGTATTTCACTTTTAAATGGTTAAAATGTTAGTATTTTTGATGTGATATGAATGTTGGTATTTTTTTGTTTGTATTTCGGTGATTTTTGGGTCAAATCAGTTAACTCTTGGTACACGGTACATCAATACATGATATGACTACACTCACTTTTTTGGTTGTGAGTTAGCTAACAAACATACTTACATAAAAAATGTGTTTTTTTTAACATATCAAAGGAAAATTTATTTATGCATTATGATTGTGACTCCTTGATATATGTTATATGAATTAATCGTTACAATCATGCCGTATATATGAAAAAAATATATTTAATTGATGTGTTAAATGTATTTCTCCTTAAATTTTTAGAGTATCAATGGATACATGAAATTTAAGACCGTAGTTGTACAATAGATTGTATCCAAGCATAAATGGACTCATTGATAAGTTCTTGAATGACATGATAGAATTTTGATGCTTATGTGCAAAAAACCAACAAGCATTTTTAAAAGCAGGCAAAATCATGTTGAATTTATATCGTATGAGATTTAACATAATTACTGGTACTCGATATCACATGATGAGTAAAAACCACATATTATCTATGATCAAACTAGTGCTTCAACAAACTATGTAGACCTAGTGAATATTATCCTATAAAATTTGAATAAATGATCATTAATGCAACTAGAGTTTAGTTTACTGAGCAAATGGATGAGGAGGAAACGCCGAACATAAAAGCTTAATCATTTTGAATTATTGAAGCTGTAGAATAGCTATTGTGGGAAGCTTTCACCACTGATTTTTGAGTCATTAGTGGCTCTTAGATATTTAACATTAGACCAAACTGTAATATACATGATTACTGAAATAGAGAAAAATTAAAAGAGAAATTAGTGCTCGAGGATCTGTAAGGAATGAAAATATTAGTGTTAAAGTTAGGGTTGATATGAAAGAAGAGAGATTCTTGTGTTAACGACTGTATATTATATCAGAGGCTAATGCAATGGAGACTTAATACAGTTTTTGTGGTGTTGAAAGATTCAAATTACATATAAAAAAAATAAGAAATAGAAGAATTTTTTGTACAAGCGTCTCTTAAACTTGATGCTCATTTTATAATTTTAAATACTATTTACCTCTATAAATGTTGTTGAGCATGTGGAATAACACAACGAAAGATCAGAAAAAATCAATTATTCAATTCATCTGATGGATGAAGAAGCATGCAAGCATTTCAATCTATGAAGCCTCATTATACAAACTATTCATAACATTAGCCTTCGTTTGTATATCAATAGTTTCACAACATATTGTTGGTGTATGATAGATATGTTGTATAGCTTACCACTTTATATGTGCATGACTGTACCTTTTATGTTTCTCATATTGATCATATCCAACCCATGTAGCTCAAAGAAAAAAATTGATGTATATTTATAATTGTTGATAGAAGAAATTCAAATATTATAAATTTTTTTTTGATAACTTATGATATTACTACAAAATAAATTCTCAATAGAAATTCACCTTGTTGTGGACAATAAACAATTATATTGTCCATAGAATGTTAGCACAATGAAATGTCATGAGAAGCACCACACATGATACTGGCCCCGTCACTAGGTCTCAATCTAAGGCCAAGGAAAACTTGAGATGGCTTTTATAGTTTTGAAAACCTTAAAACCTTCAATTATGTTTATTTTCGTTATGATATGTGTTACTAGTTTTCTTAAGTAAGAGTGTTAGATATAAATATTTGAGTAAAGTTCCTGTAATATCTGTGTTGAAGTCAAATACTTTCTTATGGTGTTGATTAGGTGTGTAAAAGGTCAAGTTGAGCTCGAACCACGCCAAGTTTAAGCTTGACTCATTCGTCAATTTAAGAACTCGAACTCAAGTTAAGCTCGAATGTCGAGCTTGAGTTTGACTTATATTGGTAGCAATCGGCTCATGGGCTCGAATTAAGATTTAAAGGAAGATTTAGCTATACCGCTCAATTTATTTGTATTTATATATCCAACACTTGAAACTTCAATTTTTACATACATTTTGGCATTAGTTATGCATGAAAAAAATATATTATTATGATATGATTGATGAGATATAAAATATTTAGAAGATTAAAGTGTATATACAAAATAATTTAATTATATGTATGAAAAATATTTGTAAATTTAAAGGGTTGAGAAAATAGGGCTAGTTGGCTTGAATTAGATTACGAACCGGGAGGCCTTCCCCTAAAAGCTAAAAGCCCGATTTTGGCTGTCGACCCGCCGGCGACGATGTCTGTCCGGGCTTCGCTCTCACGCTTTCCCGCCGACGTGGAGGTACAGGAGTCCTCCGGGATCCCTTGGGGAGTAGCTGTAACGCCTTTCTCACAGGCGGATGAGCATGGCGTATCGCCGGCATACGGATCCGACGGCCATCTCCTCCCCCGTTGCGAGAACTGCTGGGCATATTTTAACACATACTGCGAGCTGGAGCAGTGGGCATGGACCTGCGCACTCTGCGGATCCCTCAACGGCCTCCCCTCCCATGCCATCGAGCGTTATTCCCAACCCCAGGCCTGCGCGGAGATGAGCTCTTCCTTCATCGATCTCGAGCTCCCGGGTTTACCTGCAATTGGATTTACTTACTTTTGCATTCGTGTTTCTGTTCTGATTTCTTTTGGCTGACTAACGAAGGGAATTTGTCACAGTGGAGGATTCTGCAGAGGCAATGCAGGCGCGGCCGGTCTACGTTGCTGCCATAGATTTGGCATGTGAGATTAATTTGGCTGATTACTGTGCTTTTGATTCTATTGCTCTTCCATGAATTTGCATGTAAAGGACGGTGTCAGTAGAAATTTTTTTGAATCGTCTTAACTGCATTATTTCGACTCTGCGATGTTTTGTACATATCTAACGAATAGAACCCCCGATCACTCACCTGACATGCCATTAAATATTGTTCTGCTTCGGTTTTTCTTTGGTGCAATATCCCTATTTTTTTCCCATTTGAGCATATTTCAAGGTTGTAAGTGTATTTTACAGGTAATTTAGTGCTAAAATTTGAGGCTACCGTGTCCTTAATGATGCCATGTAAAGTCTGTTTTCTTGACTTGTTGCAGCTTCTGAAGATTTTTTGGAGCTTGTCAAAAGTTCTCTTCTGGCAGCCCTTGAAGGTAGATGCGTAGATGAGACTTATGAAGCTGGATATTCCCAAACCACTGCTTATTGAACTGAAACAAACCAATTTTAAGTTGAAAGATTTACATACATACCATTTAATTCATATTTTTTTACATTTCTAACACCCAAGCTTCAATTTTTACATTCGTACCTTCTTACCTATGCTTGAAAAGGTGCATTTCACATTTCAAAACTTAAAAGGGTTGTATTTTTGATGTAATATGATAGATTTGGGTGGTATAAATGTAAAAAAGTAAGTTTAGGTGTTAAATATGTAAATACATAGGAATTGGGGGTATGTTTGTAGATGTCCTTTTTAAGTTGTGCCCTCCTTTTTTTCATTCTGACCAACTTTTACATCATTAATGCAGCTCTTGGACCTGGGTCATTATTTGGGCTTGTTACCTTCAGCCATAAGATAGGGCTCTATGATGTTCAAGGACCCATACCAGTAGTAAAAAATGTTCTTATTCCACCTGAAGCAGGGGGTAGATTACCAATCAACCTTGAAGATGTGATGCCATTACTTTCATTTTTGGCGCCTGTAAGCAATCAAATTATTAGTTATGTCAGCACTCTTTGCTTATATCTTTATTTTCTGCGTCTGGGGGTGTAACTGAGCCTAGTTGACTCGTGTGCCGGCTTGGGCTTGGCTTGATAAGTGAATAGTGAAATGAGCTAACATGCCAAGCTCAAGCCATTACTAGACTCGTTAGCTCGTTTAAATAATAATTAATATAAAATATATTCAAAATATATTAAATTTCAAAACTTCATATTTAAATTTCTAAAATTATTAAAAAATGATATTTTACATTTTATATCAAGTTATTTCTTATTATTTATCTCCTAATTACTCATTTGATTTGTCATATTATTATAAAAATAAATTGAATAATATTACTGTTTGTCTTTTATATTAAACAAGTCGACTCATGAACCAAATCAAATCGTAGAATTAAGCTTGAGTTTGAGATTTGACTCGATTAATTAATCAAGCTCAAGTTGATGGTGGTTCAAGCTCGACTCGACTTGTTTACACCCTTATTTGTATCTTATGTAAATCAGCTAGAGGAGATGGAATATAAATAACTTGGTTCTCTCTGCAATCTTAAATTTGTGCACCTGACATGGTTTTCTATTACTAATGTTGTCTTCAAAGGCCAATAAGATGTAAAATCAACTCTAACAAAAGGCATCTTACATAGGGCATTTACCTACATACTACTTAATCACTGTATATTTAGATATGTATATTTACATATCTAATACCAAAATTTTAATTTTTTACATTCATGTCACCGTATCTTTCATATCACATAAAATCTACCACTGTTTTAACTTTTAAAAAAGTGAAGTATACTTTTTCGTGCATAGGTAAGGCGGTATGGTGTGTTTTTAAAAATTGAAGTTTAGGTGCTGGACATGTAAATGCATAGGAATTGAGTGGTATGCATGTAAATCTTCCTTCTTTGTTTTCAGGTAGAAACTTGCAAAGACCGCATTGCTGCAGCTCTTGAGACGCTAAAGCCAACAACTTCATGGGAAAGAACCACAGCTGCAGGACAAGGGATAGATGGCGTCTTGTTTGGCGGCCGTGGTTTTGGGACAGCCATGGATGCTCTTATAAGCTATATGAGTTCTGAATATGGAAATACGTTTGCATTGGGTATGGTAAAGACTGATTCTCATGTCACGTTGGCATACTTGATTGTATTGTTGATATAATATATTATTTTGGGCATTTACATACTTAGAACACAATTCTTATGTATTTACATATCTCACTCCTAAACTTTCATATTTACACACATAGCACTCTAATCTTTAATATCACATAAAAAATAGCACTGTCACCACTTTTTAGAAATTACATATTTTCCTCATAGTTTTAAAGCTCCAAAGGGCAATGCATGTAAATATGAAAGTTTAGGGGTGAGATATGTAGATACATATGAATTGTGTTCTACAAATGTGCATTTTCCTATATTTTCCTTTGCATGTTTCTATCATTTAATGTCTCTTACTATGAATGTTTTGCCTTCTAAATATGGGCAGCTAGAGTATTTGCCTTTTTATCTGGTCCTCCTGACTATGGAGCTGGGCAGTTAGATACGAGGCGTTATGGAGATCAATATGCTAGTAGAAAGGAAGATGCTGACTTGGCTCTGCTTCCTGAGCAGACACCATTCTATAAAGATTTGGTAATACTGATTTAAATTTGATAATCTAAGGACTTGTTTGGAACAATATTGTTTTTTGTTTTTTGATTTTTTTTGTGTTTTCTTTTGTTTTAAAAATATGCTTGTTTAGTGTGTTTTTATATTTTTTTATTATCTGTTTAAAGTAAATTAATATATTTTTGAAATCACCAAAAATAACTTTATGGTGTTTTGAACATTTAAAAAAAAAAAACCAAAACATAGAAATATATGGCCAAACATGTTTTGTTTCAAATCCAGACATGCTTAACATATTTGATTAAGATATGATCATTTTTAAAAACAAACAAAACATCTAAAAGTTTTTTGAGTGTTTTCAAGAACATGTTAATTTATTTTTGTAAATAAAAAAATGAAACATGTAAACAATACGCTAAACAAACATGTTTCTAAAAACAAAAGAAAAAACAAACATAATATTGTTTGCTAAAAAGCCATTAATTATCACTGTATGTTTGGAAACATATTTGCTGACTGTGCTGCACAGGCTACTATTGCTGTTCAAGCAGGTGTTTGCGTGGATTTATTTGCCATAACAAATGAATACACGGACTTGGCTTCTCTCAAATTTCTGAGTATAGAGAGCGGTGGTTCTCTGTTTCTTTACTCAAGCACGGATGATTCAACTCTTCCACAGGACATGTAAGCTTAAATTTTGTAGTCATTGTAGACTGGATCCATTTGATGGTTATGCGGCTCAACTCTAACACATAAAAAATGTGTTATTTATAGGATTGAGATATATTTTTCTACTTTTCTACTCTCTGGTTTATGCATTTAATTTTAGGGAAATTTACCTACATCCCACACATTCCTTTTGGATTTACCTATCTAACACCTAAAGTTTGATATTTACATTTATAATATCTTGGTATTAAAAACCTTTTTATAAAAGATGCATTTGACTTTTAAAAAGTTAGTAAAAGTGGTATTTTTGATGTGATGTGAAAGAGTTGGGTGCTATGCATGTATATATTAATGTATTGGTTATATATATATAAATACATAAGAATTGTGTGTTATGTATGTAAATGTCCATTGTTCTTATTGCTCTTGATTTCTAAGAATTGATTTTTAGCATCTTGTAGGTACCGGATGTTGAGTCGTCCATATGCTTTTGGTTGTATCCTACGATTGAGAACATCTTCTGAATTCAAACTCGGACATTCTGTACGGAATCAGTATCATTGTTTGCGCCTTGATTATGTGATTCTATTTCTGGTTTCTGTTCTCATTAAAATTTAACTGTCATTATTTGCAGTATGGCCATTTCTTCCCTGACCCACAATATGAAAATGTCCAGCACATCATATGTTGTGATTCTTTTGCTACATATGCTTATGACTTTGAATTTGTTAATTCTTCTGGTTTCTCTAGGTAATTCCAAGTTCAGCTCCCTCTCCTTTTCTTTTTCAGTTTCTTTCGCCTGAAAGTTTTCATTCGTGCATATGACATTTGCATGTTCATGCATCTGAGCACTTGTATAAATATATTTTTATAATTGGATACTAATCTTCAACCTGCTGAAGCTGTGCGCTTTGAACTCAAATTAGGTGATTGGTCGTTCATCCTTAAAATCTACGCCATTCATCTTTTTATTTATCAATGAGAGATGAGATTGATGAATGCTTCAACGATATGGTAGCCATGAATGGAGATGAAAATCCAGTGAGTGGTGTCCATAAAAGTTGGCTTGGTTACAGAGAATTTTAAACAAAATTCAAACTTTGGAGCATGTTTAAGATGTCGCCTAAATTGTGAATCCATGCTTGTGTCACATTTATAAAGAAGATAATTTACTTCCATGCATGCATGCAATTACACATAAAATTTATCTATATGAATGCCTTTATTGCATTTGCTCATACAAAACTTAAATTAAAGCTTATATGTATTGGAATTTTGTTTATAGAGCATTTGAATTAAAGAAACATTTGCGTATTAGGTTGGTGTGATGGAGACTTCCTAGATGCAATAGAAAAATGTGTGTTAAATTTTCCAATGAATTTCTTCCTTTTCCTGAAGTAGCAAGCTTGCTTTTCAGTAGTATAGGACTGTTTGGGTTCTCACGAATGAAATTTTAAAATGGAATGCTTTTGAAGTTGGGATAAGCCTTGTTATCTTTTCCGATTGAGGGCGAATAGTCACATTGGCTGGTAAGATTTATAGTGTGTTTTTAAGTTCTCTAACTTGGCACTATTAGTTCTAATCACCTAGCTAAGGAGCAAAGCGACTTACAATGGTAGATAGTCAAACAACCTTCTTGGAAATAAATTGGTGTATTTTCAAATTCTAGAAAGACACCGGCTTTTGGCAATTAACAGGCTCTAAGTTTGTCTTATTAACTATAATTAACTTAAACAATGGTTCAGCATCATCATTTATGCTACTCTGGATATTTTGTTCTAGCTATGTGAATCTTCTTTCTGTTTTTCTTTGGGTTCATTTGAGCCTGCTCTGTGAATCTCTTTCCTCTCTTTTTATTTTAAGCACTGCATTTGGCTTTAAATATAGTGCAGCTATATTTTTCCTTAAAGCGTAATCATCTAGTTTAGTAATAACTCCAATTGCATTATAATCAATGCCTATTTATCTGGTCCATTGTTTTATTGATGCTTTCTCAATTTTTGGATGCATATACCCTTAGCCAATTTTCCCTCACTACTTTTTTTGATTTTTCTACTCTTAGAACCTCAAGTATGCACATTCTTACTTCACAATGTCCTTTATGTTGCATTCAACTTTGCATATACTTCCATATTTTGTGTATGATGTTGTATTTGCTTGCTCTTAACAACATAGTTACACTACATTGCTACGGTTCTATAACAAAATTCCTGATTTTCTACTAGCACCATCTCTTTTGGTCTATTTTGCTATCTTTTTATTGTTCAGTTGGTTATTATGCATTAACATTAAGAATTTTTCCTAGGTTTATCATGACAAAGAAACCATAGAATTTTGGTTGCATCTTTTGACTGTATCCAGCCAGTTTATCTTACGTTTTAGATCATTGTTAAGCAGTTCTAAAATTATTACTTGGTTAGACGCTGATTTACTTTTGATTATCAATTTGCATGATATGGTTTTTTCTTTGTATCTTAGGAGAAGAGGAGGGCCTATGCGAGGGGGGTTTGATCATAGTTGTTTTTCAACTTAAGAACTAAAAGCCTGCTGTTGTTTTCCATTTGAGAGTTCAATTTTAATATTTCCTGATAATCATTTCTATCGTTTTAGAATCCCTAGCATGAAATCATTATCATTAGTTTTATCTCAGCTAATTGGGCGATTAACCTTTTGAATTCCTATTTTTCATTGTTGAACTTAATTCTTTGCTAATCATTTGAACAAATTCAATTTATATCATCTTAGATTTACCTTTTTTCCTGTTCAAGCTTAAAATAAATGTTATCCGTCCCTCTAATTGATTNCATAAATGTTATCCGCCCCTCTAATTGATTTGAGAACTGGGGTAAAGAAGGCTCGTGGAATCATTAAGAAATTATAGAGTCATGGAATTTATGCACCTATCTATCATTCTAGGCTTCTAAGATCTTGAAGCTCATACATCATGTTCTCATAACCCTTAGAATTGACTATGGACATGCTTTAATCCATGCTGGTTATGGCTTCAACTCATATTGCGAGGATAAGGTCCTAGCAATTAGTTTGAAAGTTAAGACTCTAGGTTGCATATACCCTTGAGCTATAATTATGGCTTCTTCAACCAAAATAGTCGTCATTCTTTAGGAAGATCAATTTTAAGTAGGATGACTTTGCGTCATAGCTTATGTTCATAATACAGGTATAGGGCTCCTATGAGGTAATTAGGAAGGGGATTTAGTGGGTAAGTGGTTATGGAATTGCGGCGGAATGAAATATATAGGACTTTAACGGTGTTTGGATGGGGGAGGAGATAAGATCTTCTTTTGGACAGCAGATTCGGCAAGTTTGGCGGCTATCCCGGTTGAAAACAGTGGCTTTAATGAAGAGATGGCGAGATACAGGTGGTGAGGAGGTTTTACCACCCATTCTTGAGCAAGTTACAACCACACCACTTTCAATAGGAAATGATACAACACTCCTAAGAACATAAGATAGAGAATATAATATCCAAAATACTTGAATCAAAACCTAGCTTCCTCAAATAAAAATTTATCATATAAGTAGTCTCCTATTAGTAATAACCCTAATTAGAAATAAAAGAATTAGGAAAAAACAAAAAAAAATAAAAAGTTTTGGCTGAAATTGCAAACGGAAGATATATTGAGGCGAAAAGCAGTCCCATTGTCGTAGGATATTCGACGATCATGTGGAATGATGCGGAATTCACGAATTATGAAATTCTGCCAAAACGGGATTGCGGCTTCCCAAAGGTTCTGCACTATAGTGGATCATGCGCGTGCAGGATTACACATTCTCTCCTTCCTACGCTCCTAAGTAAATTGACTTTGAAGTCTAAAGCCATACTTAGCTCACTAAATTAGTGCTAATGGCCACCTATTGCTTCCTAATCTAACCCACCTGTTTTAAACACTTATTATATTATTATATTTACAACTGAATCAACAGGAGATTATATACATTTGTCCAATAAAATCATGCAGTACAAGTTATTAATCTCTCTTATTTTTTATACCCAAATATTTTAAGGCTGAACTTGTCCAGTTGAATGCAAGATAGAATCGTCTGCTGGGTTCAGGATTAAATCGCTAGGTGGGTTTGAGATGGACTCGTTAATCGAGCTTGTACTGAACAGGACAAAAGGGATCAATGCAGACTCACCAAGTGAGATCAATGAGGACTCTACCACACATATAGAGAACTTGCTAGACTCATAATAAACTCACCGGACCGGTCAAACTCTGGTTTAGTCGTCCAAGCTCAGAATCAACTTGATATCCTCTGTGGAACCATTAACTTTCTCTTGACCGGTTGATCAACTACAAGTTCGAGTTTGAATTCTCAAGCTGCATGTCTTGTGATTTTTAGAGAGAGTAACTAATTTGCTTCTTTTAATATTTTTTTATATGAAGCATATTATGTAGCTTTTCTTGTAATGCTTAAACCCCAATCCTAATTTATAAATAGGTTGCCACAAGGATAGCTAGGTTTGTGTAATCACTTGTGTTCGGCCTTATTTAGTATACTCTCTGTAGTCTCTCCCTTTGATCTCTTTATTATTTCATGTTTTTTCACAAGTTTAACACATTTCAATGGCTTGAAATGTACTGAATGAGGGGGCTTTATATGTTGATTAAATGCCCACAGAGTATGGACCAAACGATCTTGTTTAGATCCCCAAATGCACCTTATTGTCTTTCCATTAAAAGTTCTAGCTATTACCATTTTACATCCAATCAAATTGTGGTGGAAATCCGGTGCCATTGTTGTAATGATGGTGCTAGGAAACTTAGGATCAGATAATAAAGGAAATGCTGCCCAATTTGCTAATTTATGTAATATAGAGTTTCTCTAAACTCTTAAATATGTTATACAACATATTATAGAATGCTCATTCATGAAAAATAGTTCTTGTTGCACGTCATGAGCCAAGTCATCTACATTTACTAAACTCATCCATAAATTGATGTAATAATGCTGGTTAAAATCCTAATGTAGTTCTCCAAGCTTGATTATGTTGTGCCTTCAAATTTCAATTTGCGGGTGGTTTTAAATTGAGGTTCTAGAAGCACTAAACTTGTCTTATGGTCTTTCTTGATTTGAGTTTGTCAGAATTAGGATATCATAAGCATAAGAAACATTATGAGTTTGTTTTCTACGAAATTTGTAGCACCTAAGATAACAATTTTAGTTTTAAATCTTGTCAACCTTTGCATAATTTCCATCATAAAAGTTAAGTTGTGGCATGACACTTGCGGGCGGCATTTTTTTCTTGCTTCCCTTTCACTAGGGGTGTAAAAAATTGACCCTACACGCTAACTCAAACCCAAATTTGATTGAAAAGATCCATGCAAATTTAGATTGATCTGAATAATTTTTGGCTCTGGTTCGTCTACGAGTTTTGACCCATTTAATATTTCGGGTCAGTTTGACCCGTCGACATGAAATTTACTCGAAATTGACCAACAAACCCTAAATTTACCAGAATTTGACACAAGTAGTTGTTATGCCTTATGTTAGATGGGTTATACTAGTTGGATCGGTCAACTGACTGAATGCGGGTTCGTGTTGGACTTTCTGGCCCATTTCAGGTTTGGGTCAAGAAGTTTCGTGTCTGGTCAATTTAGGGTCAGTTCCAAGCCCAATTTGACACACCTACCCCAATTTGACACACCTACCGGCCTTTCACCACAATAAGTTATGGTATGCTTCTCAGACATGCTCTTAGCAAACTCTTACCTACTAATTAAAATCAGGTTAGTTCATGTCACACTATTTCTAAGAAGCGCCTAGCACTATCAAAATTAAAATTTGGCATCATTTCATTAGTTTTGGCGAATTTTTTAGATGGATTGTTGACATAACTCTCATCCTTTTTTATCCAAGCAGGGACATCCTCCAGCGTTTGCAATTTTAGGGAAGTTTGCGTACATACCACAGAAGTCTTATGTATTTACATATCTAACAACTGAATTTCTATATTTACATTTATAACTCTTTGGTGTCATAAATCTATTCACGAGAAGGTGTATTTCCATTTTAAAAAGAAAGTAAAAGTGGTGTTTTTTATGTGATTTTATAGATTTGAATGCTATGCATGTAATATGAAAGTTTAGGTGTTAGATATGTAAATACATATGTGTGCGGTATATATGTAAATGTCTCTAAATTTTATCCATATGGTTTCTGTTCTTTTCCTTCTATATGATTGTTACTGTTGATTCATAATAGATTTAATTTAATCGCTTGCAGGCATAATGAACCCCCTGTGCTACAAATTGCATTTCAGTATAGCGTTGTTGTTCCCACGGAAGAGGCATTAGATTCTGCATCAAAATCCGGTCAAAGGTACATCTGTTTACAAATATAATGGATAAGGAAAATATATTTATTTCAGGTTCTCCTCTTTTAGAACTACTTTATTTCAATAATCAAGATGGGTTGGAATACTGCTTAGGTTCTATATGTGCATTGGAGGTGAAGGGTTTGAAATATGAAAATGTGCGCTTAATAATGCAGAAAGCAAAAGCTCAGAATACTCCTCTGACTTTCAATAAGTGATTAATTCAGTCCCAAAATTATAAAGTACTTCATATTAGTCACGGGCTATTGAAAATTGATCCAGATTAGCTCTAAATCAAATTTTCTGTTTAATTTAATGTTGTTGCAGAACCAATTGAGCGTAACAGTCAAATTAAAAATTTATATTTACGATAATCATTTGAACTCGCTGCAATGTCACTTCATGGCTCTAGACCTAATTTGTTGCTCTATCTCTTCTACTCGCGCGAAGGCGGGTGAGGATAAGTGGGAGAAAGACTAGGGGTATCTTCCTTAATGATTTTATGTAGGTGCAAAGCGGAACGAGGAGAAAGAAGGGAGTCGGAGGTCTTTGTGCGCTGCAATCCCGCTGTTGCCTTCCTAGCTTGCTATAATCGTGACAATATCGTGAGGGTTCAATCACAAAGACGTGATTTTGGGTGACACCAGGAGAGGGGGGAGGGACGTAGGAAGGGTTTCAAGTAGAAGAGGGGAGGGGAAGATAGGTTTGTGCCTTTAAGTTGTTTTTTTTAAAGCTAAATTTCATTAATTTAATTGATTAATAAGTAATAATTAATTAATATGTNGTTTGTTGCTCTATCTCTTCTACTCGCTCGAAAGCGGGTGAGGAGAAGTGGGAGAAAGACAAGGGTTATCTTCCTTAATGATTTTATGTAGGTGCAAAACGGAACGAGGAGAAAGAAGGGAGTCAGAGGTCTTTGTACGCCGCAATCCCGCTGTTGCCTTCCTAGCTTGCTATAATCGTGACAATATCGTGAGGGTTCAGTCACAAAGACGTGATTTTGGGTGACGCTAGGAGAGTGGGGAGGGACGTAGGAAGGGTTTCAAGTAGAAGAGGGGAGGGGAAGATAGGTTTGTGGCTTTAAGTTGTTTTTTTTAAAGCTAAATTTCATTAATTTAATTGATTAATAAGTAATAATTAATTAATATGTTATCAAAATAATTATAATTAGATAAATGTAAACATAACTATGTAATAAATATTTAATAAAGATAAATCGCATTTTAAAATTTAATTAATTTAATAAAATTTAATTAATTTAATAAAATTTAATAATTATTAATTAGTTAATAGATAACTAATCAATTATTAGTTAATGAAATTTAGATTATTTTTTAATGTACTTAATATAATAAAATTTGTGGGGTTAAGGCTTTGTTGTTGTTGTTGTACTTAATATAATAAAATTATTATTAATGATTAATTAGTTAATGAATACTTGATGATTTATTAGTATAATTATAAGTAAAAAAAATAAATTAAATTTAAATATACTTAATAATTATATTATTAAAATATTCTGCAATATTAAACTCATACTTCAACTAAAAGACTTACCTTCATTCATAAATTTAAATAATTTATTATATATGAAAAAAAATTAATAATAAAAATAAAATTTTATTTCAAAATATTATTCCTAAATACCTTCAAAGATAACAGTTGGTGCTTACTTTAACCCTGAAATTCAGCCTTAGGACTAATTTGGATTAGTTTTTAATTGTTTGAAACTAAAGTGAATCAATTTAAACACCGGGATTAGATTGGTCATTTGCTGATGGTTGTGGGGACTATTTTGTGCTTTTTCTCATAATGCAGGGGTAAGGCCCCGTATATCAACTCCATTCTTGAATCTCTCGTTGACAAAAACCTCATGCATTGGTTAAGCCCATCTAGTTCAGTANACCCTGAAATTCAGCCTTAGGACTAATTTGGATTAGTTTTTAATTGTTTAAAACTAAAGTGAATCAATTTAAACACCGGGATTAGATTGGTCATTTGCTGTTGGTTGTGGGGACTATTTTGTGCTTTTTCTCATAATGCAGGGGTAAGGCCCCATATATCAACTCCATTCTTGAATCTCTCGTTGACAAAAACCTCATGCATTGGTTAAGCCCATCTAGTTCAGTAATTTATGTTCTGATATTAGTGATCATATTTGAAATTATTCTTTTGTTATTATATCATTTCTTTTTATTAAATTTCATGAGTGACGCATCTATTCAGGCCAAAGTTTTCCTTACAAAGAAGACTGAGAATTCGCACGATCCAATATACAACAGCTGGTGGTATCAATGATCTGTATGACAATGTTGATCCAGAAACAGTTTTATGCATCCTTGTTCACAAGGTGCTCTCTTTCTTCATGATTTTTCTATTAAATTGACTTAATTTGATTGGAGTAAGAAAATGGTAAACCTTCGGTTTCCAAAGTTTACATGTTTATTTTAATATTTTTGTGCTATAATAATAAATCGTATTTGTTCTCGCTGCATGGGTGAAACTTAGCTGCTAACGATTTTTGAAGCATACTTTGTGCCTCTTGAAGGTGGGTAAGCTTTGGAATTTTGTTTGAGTAGGTAATTCTTCTGCCGTGCCCTTTTATTATTACTTCAATTTTTGCGTTGGCAGCATGTTTGCTTTTGATTTAGTTTAGTGAATACAAGTTTCTTCGCACTCTCTTTTCTTTTTCCAACTATGTATGATTTATCGAACCACATATGCTCACAAAACAAAAAGCACATGGAAGAAGTGGTCGCCCAGTCCTTGTGTCCCTAGCTGTAATTGCCTCACCAAATTGCAACCATATATCACCACATATACCTATATACCAAGTGCTATATATACTTCATACTTTTAACTATTCTATATACAGATTATGAATTCTCTTCAGTCCATAGTATTATATTTCTGATCTGCTTCTTCTGTTCTCTGTTAAAATCTATTGCAAGCCATTCCACATGTTGTTAGAGCCCTTGCAGCAATAATTGCTTCTCCTCTCTTTTGTACTACATACTTCTACTCATTCTTGCCCAATGGACAATTCATCTCAATCATATAAAGATGAATCATCCTTCGTTCTACAAACAGCCACCATTTCAATTATTCCCACCCTACAATTTTTCATGATCAATATCAAATTCTTGGCAAACAGATCCCTCATGTCCCTAGCTGTAATTGCCTCACCAAATTGCAACCATATATCACCACATATACCTATATACCAAGTGCTATATATACTTCATACTTTTAACTATTCTATATACAGATTATGAATGCTCTTCAGTCCATAGTATTATATTTCTGATCTGCTTCTTCTGTTCTCTGTTAAAATCTATTGCAAGCCATTCCACATGTTGTTAGAGCCCTTGCAGCAATAATTGCTTCTCCTCTCTTTTGTACTACATACTTCTACTCATTCTTGCCCAATGGACAATTCATCTCAATCATATAAAGATGAATCATCCTTCGTTCTACAAACAGCCACCATTTCAATTATTCCCACCCTACAATTTCTCATGATCAATATCAAATTCTTGGCAAACAGATCCCTCACAGCAGACAACCATCCCATTTAGAACTCTCGAGCTCTCAAATACTCCACCCCCACTTCCCGCCTCTCCCAAAAAAAATCCGTTCATACTGAATTCTACTTCTTCTCCTTACTCCAACCCAGATCACATCATCTGGAAACTCATTGATCAAAAACTGTTAGCGGTACTCTACTCAACCATATCTCGTGTCATACTATCTCTTGCTCTATTTCTAGATTTAAGTGCTGCCGTTTGAAACGACTGCAATCAACCAACTATTCCAAGATGATACAACTTGAAAATGTGCTACACCGTGTCTCTATGAAGTATCATCCCATAACTCAATCCCTTAACGACATCAAATCCCTTGTAGATCAACTGGCAGCAGCTGGATGTAGGTTGGACACTGAAGATGTTGCCTTTTTACATCCTCAATGGTCTGCCCTCTAGCTACTCTGAGCTAATTCATCTTGATGATTTTTACTTGCTTCTCTTCAGTTAAGCGATAAGAGAATAGGTAGAAAACATTTAACAACAGGCATCTCCCACGACCCTATTATTCTTTAGAAGCTGCAACTCCATAACAATCAAGAGATTTCAACGCAGACACTCTATTCAATCCCATTGTCACTCTACAATAACAAAAGTAACAAAAACACCAAGTACTCGCTGATTTGTTAAATTTGTGGCAAACAAGGTCATTCATCACCATTCTTCTTGCACCAACCTTTCATACATTCCATCAGCATCTAACAAAACCTCGATACAGGTGGAATCTCCCACCTCACCACTGATTACTCTCAACTTTAGCAACCAACTGAATACAACGACCCTAAACAAATCACCATTGGTGATGGCAATTCAATCCTGATCTCTCACACAGGTCGTGGCATACTACCTTTCCCAACATGAGCGTTTTCTTTTTCTCTAGACTTCATGTACCTTCTATATCACACAACTTTCTCAGACCATTGGTGATTACTTAATTCACTCTGATTTTGATGGCTTTCAAATCAAGAATCGGACATCAAACCAAAGGATGAAGACGGAGTGACCTTTATCCTCATTCTAGCATTCCAATCCATTGCAACTCCAATTAACCTATGATACCAGCGATTAGGCACTCACATCCTGCAGCAGTCATAACCATTTTTCATTTCTCTATTTTTGGCCCCCTTACCTTTCTGCTCTGGTTCATGGAGGAAGGCAATTCAGGTTAAGTAGTGGAGCACTCATCTCAAAACTGTGACGAATTTAAATGAATCTAAAAAGAGACTTTTCTCGCTACAAAATTTGAGAAAGAAGACATGATAGGGGATCACTCTACATAGCGTTAATATATTAATATTTTAATTTATTAACACATTTAAAAAGTAATAAATTATGTTAAATTAGAAATAATACGTTAATATCCTAAGATAAAGCTATAAAATAAGATGGTCTATATAAATATTAACTATCAAAGTAACCTAAGATATTAAAATAATATACTGAAACCTAAAAACATAACAATAAAAAAAAATTGAACGTTAATATTCCTCTCTTTCACATACTACCCCCCACTTAGAGAAGAATATAACATGTCATTAACATTTGAATTTTTAATTTTAAAATACCTATTACTTTTATCGCCTAATCGATTTTCGTTAGAATTATCGCCATAATGAATTGTTTATCTCACGTCTTTTCCTTAGTCGTATCTTTATTTCCTCATTTCTTATTATCTTTAATCTCAGTTATTTTTTTATTGAACAATCATCAATAAAATTGTTAATTAAAATAATAATTTTATTGATAATTCAAATTAGAATTATATAATTTTTTATGAGTATATATTTTCTTTTATTTCTTGTTATTTAGTATGTGAGGTGTGAAGGTTGAAAATAAAGTATATTGATATTACTTTAAGTTTTGCTAAAAAAAATTATGAATATTCTAAAAGATTTGTAGTGTTTTTTTGAGGCAAGGTGTAGCCTCACCTTGGAGCAGTGAGGCATAAGCCTCACTACAATTTTTTTTGTAAAATGTGTTGGGGGCCCGCCTCATATTGCGTAATTTTAAAAAGGGGTAGGGTACCTAGCAGCCATAAATAGTAAAGTGCCAAAATAGTCCCCTTACTATTTATATAGGACCATTTTTTCCCCGAGTTTATAAAAATACTAAATTTGTCCAAAGATTCTTTTAACTGGGCTAAAATAGTCATTACTGGGAACTATTTCAACCCATATTAAAAAACTCTAGGGAATAAATTTGCACTTTTATAAACTTTGAGACTAAAATGACCCCTACAAAGAGTTGTGGGATCATTTTTTACACTTTTTTCTTACCATAAATCACCTAATTGAATTTCTATGGTGGTTGTAACATTTACTTTTTAGAAAAATGTCAAAATAGTCTCCTGACTCTTTGTAGATGGTCATTTTAGTCCTAGAGCTTATTAAAGTGTCAAATTAGTCCCAGTCCCTAGACTCTTTTAATATGGTTTGAAATAACCCATTTGTGGGCACTATTTCAACCCCAATTTAAATAGCCTGGGGACTAATTTAAGGGCTTTTATTGACTCTTGGGACTAAAATGGCTCTATATAAATTGTCAAGGGGCTATTTTGGTGCTTAATTACTTTTATTTGTTCTTGTTTGTGGCTTTTTGTTTGCTTACCACACTGTTTTTCAGGTTGTCTTAGCTTCCCTAGAGCAAGGAGTCAGGGAAGGAAGATTTCTGCTACATGATTGGCTTGTCATTCTTACTGCACAGTACAGCGATGCGTTTAAGCTTGCTCATTATGATAATGGAAGTTCATTTTCTCGTGTTGATATTGGCTTCTCGCAGTGCCCACAATTGCAACCCATTCCTCGACTTGTATTTGCTTTTCTAAGGAATCCTCTTCTTGGCTTCCACGAAGAAGGGGTACACCCAGATTATCGTATTTATTTGCAATGCCTATTCAGGTATTTTGACTTCAATCATTTTTTTATCTCATCAAAACCTTCTGTAGTAAGTTTTTTTTTTTTCCGGACATTCATTTACATACCACATAAACCTTATTTGGGAAATTTACATACCTAGCAGACAATTCTTATGTATTTACATATCTCATACCTAAACTTTCATATTCACATACATAGCACTTTGGAACTTTAAACCTATGCATGAAAAGGTGTAGTTCAATTTAAAAAGATGGTAATAGAGCTATTTTTTGTGATATTAAAGATTTGAGTGCTATGTGTTTAAAATACGAAAGTTTAGGTGCTAGATATGTAAATACATGAGAATTGTTTGCTATGCACATGCCCCTTATTATTTATATACATATCTAACAACTATGAATTCATATTTACATGCATACCACTCAAATCTTTAACATCACATCAAAAAATATGAATATTTTAACTTTTGAAAAGTGAAATACATCTTTTCATGTACGGGCCTATGAAATCATGATGTTATAAGTGTAAATATCAAAATTTGGTTGTTGGATATGTAAATACATAAGAATTATGTGGTATAAATTTCTCATTTTTCTTTAAGTTCGCAAGATCCTGCTTTAGCTTGGGAGTTCACATCACCTTATAGCTACAATCAACCAAATACATTTAGTGATGTTAATTCATTTTGGGGCATTTACATACCACCCAATTCCTATGTATTTACATATCTAACACCTAAAATTTACTTTCTGTTTATATAACGCAAATCTTTCATATCACATGAAAAGTAACACCATTTGAACTTTTAAATTGTGAAATAGACCTTTTCATGCATTGGTAAGGTGGTATGTGTGTAAAAATTGAAATTTAGATGCTAGATATGTAAATACATAGGCATTGAGTGGTATGTAAGTAAATCTTTCATTGTTTTTTTGGCCTTTGTTATCAGTAATGCCATTTTTAATTGCTATCTATGTTGCTCTTCTTAATTATTTTTTTATGAACATTTAATTGAGCAATTTGCATTTTAGTGTGATGAGGAGAATTAACTACTTCATAATTTGTTGCTCTCAAACTCCAGCATGGTCCTTTTATAGTGGAGTTGGGGGCTTGAGCTTGAGTCCTCGTTGCAGGGGGGCCATTTTGGCCCCCGAGCTTATAAAAATATCAATTTAATCCCCAAATTCCTTCAATATGGGCTGTAATAGTCCCCAGTGAGGATTTTTCAGCACCTATTAAAACAGTCTAAGGACTTTTTAGCCCCCATAAAAACAGTCTAGGGATTAATTTAGCACTTTTATAAACTCGGGGATGAAAATGACGCCATATAAAGAGTCAGGGGACTATTTTGCCACTTTACTTAAATCTAAAAAAGTAAAGTTAAAGTGTCAGATATGTGAATACATAGAATTTGGGTAGTGCTTATATAAATGCCCCTATTATTTTATGTACAGCTCACTGGATCCCAGTTCCCTTCATCTAGCAATATACCCACTGCTGGCATCATATTCTAGTCCAGACAAGCAAGCATATCCGCGTCATTCATTGAGCCGTGCTGCTCTTATAACCAGTGGAAGTCCAATCTTTCTACTTGATGCTTTCACTAACCTCATCGTGTATTATTCTCCGACAGCCGATCCATCTCTTCCTTTTCCTCCTCCCCAAAACTGTGAGTTCTCACCTACTTGATTTGTTTTGTATTCCTGCTTTTCTATTTCTTATGTATTCACATATCTAACACCTAAACGTTCATTTTTACATATATGCCTGCTTTTGATGCGATATGGAAGATTTGGATGGTATAAATTTAGCATGTTAAGTTTATGTATTAGATATGTAAAAATATAAGAATTAAGTGGTAAGTATACCTTTCGGTTCTCTTTGTTTATGAACAATATTTGGAAGTAGTTAGAAATGAATATTGATTTTCATATCTATAAATATTTTTAAAATTCTCTCAAGTATAAGGAGTTCATTTTCGCAGTCAAATTGAGTGCAAGGAAAAATATAATTTTATAAAACATGATTTTCAATTTGTTAGTCCAATGAGTCTTAATAGAAGGTGAATTTGAAAATGAAAATTATTAGATCAGTCTATCTCAGTCTATCTTGTGGGTCTGCTTGGGATAGTTTTTTCATAGTTTTGCTTGCCACAAAGCTGCCCTATTTCTATTTCACCTGAACTTTCTTATTGCTTTTTAGAAATTCTTAGGGTTGGATGCAGCTTTTAAAATAATCAGCTAGAGTATAGTAGCTACAAGAAAACTGTTCAAATTTTTTGAAAGAAAGAAAAAATTATAATAACCATTATATCTTTCAAAAATTTACCTTCCTCACAATGATTATATAATTTCTTTTACTGAACCTTAAATTTTTTGTGAGGATGATTTATAATTCATTGAATTTATTTTGAGATGAGTGCAATTCCTCTAATTTTGGGACCTATCCTTTCCTAGATTTGTATTTCCTCTTAAAAAAGAGTACTGCTTTGTGAAGTTACTTATTTTTAGGAAATGATGATCTGCAAACCCCAAAGTATGTGGCTGGAATATATGATTATGAGTAAATAACATTCTCTTTCAACATTTCAAATACTGTGCTACAAAACCTTTCTCTCAAAGTTGAAATTGGAAAACAACAATTTATAATTACAAAAAATGAGCAATTACTAACCATGTTTCTAGGCCTTCTGCGAAGCACGGTGAATAAACTGAAGCAAGAAAGGAGCATTACACCGAAGCTCACATTCATTCGTGGGGGTCACGAGGACTCTTCACTATTCGAGAATTATCTCATTGAAGAGCAGGATGTGGATGGCACGGGTATAACCAGCGTCATCGGCTTTGTTTCCTTCCTCGAGGAGATCACACGGGATGTTTCAGAGTACCTTAAATAGAGCACATGAGTGTAAGTTAAGCTTCCCGTTATTTTTACTTATGGAAGATTTTCGTGCATGCCACTCAATTCTTATGTGTTTACATATCTAACCCCTACACCCTAATTTGTACATATGTGCCACCTTACCTATGCATTGAAAAATGTATTTCACTTTTAAAAAGTTAAAATAGTGGTATTTTTTAGGTGATATGAAAGATTTGGGTGGTGTAAATGTCAAAAAATCAAAGTTTAGGCTTTAGATATGTAAATACATAAGGATTGGGCCCCTTTACTTAAATAGATGGTTAATTTATAATGTGAAATCGAGTGAGTTTTCTTCTTATTGTATCATTTTGTGCGAACTTATTTGCTTGATTCATGCTTTTTATGCTTAAATGAGCCACCGAAAGTTATGTTTACTTCAAAATGATGCATTTACATACTAGCACACAATTCCTATGTATTTACATATCTAACACCTAAATCTTTCATATCACATAAAACATACAACCATTTTAACTTTAAAAAAGTGAAATACACCTTTTCATGCTTAAGTAGGGTGGAATTTATGTAAAAAATGAAGTTTAGTCGCTAGATATGTAAATACATAAGAATTATGTTGTATGTATGCAGATCTTCCTTTTTTTTTTTGGTAAAGTTAGTAGTGTCGAAACAAAAGTGTAAATTTGATGCTGTTTATATATGATTTCATGATTTTTGTAGTAGTTTTCAAGGTTGTTCAAGACATAGTTGGGTATTATTTAATTCAGCAGTGACTGCATTGTATACTCAATTGATATATTGTGCATCGTAAAAGAAGGGGGCATTTACATACATACACCACCCGATTCCTTTGTATTTACATATCTAACATCTACATTTTGCTTGTTCACATTTATACAACCTAAATCTTTAATATCAAATAAAAAATAGTGGTATTTTATCTTTTAAATTTCCCATGTATTTGCATAATTAGCATTTATACTTTCATATTTACATATATATAATATGTTAAGTGTCATAATTACATCAAAATATATGAATGCAATGTGTATTTCACTTTAGAAGAACTGTTATTCATAGTATCGTTGATGTGATGTTGAAGATTTTGTTGTTATAAAGTGAATATTAAAACTTAGGTGTTAGATTTATAAATACATAGGAATTGTGCAGTATATATATACATTTCTTCTACCAAATACACCTGCTAGACATCTTCTTTTTTACTTCCAAGGAAATTTACCTGCATTCCACAAATTTTTTATGCATTTGCACATCTGACACCCAAAGTTTGATATTTACATTTATAACACTCGAGATGCTAAAACCTATGCATGAAAAAGGTGTATTTGTAGTTTAGAATGTTAGTAATAGGGGTATTTTTTTTGTAATGCCAAAGATTTTAGTATTATATAGGTAAATATCTAAGTTTAGGCGCTAAATATGTAAATATATTATACTTACGTATCATATTGACATCAAAGCATATGCATGAGATGGTGTGGTGCACTTTTGAAAAAATAAATATTTGTGAAATTCTGGATGTGATGTTAAAGATTTGAATGTTATGTAAGGAAACATTAAAGATTAGATGTTGAATATGTAAATGCATAGGAAGGGCATGATAGGTTCATAAATCTCTCTTAATTTTATTACATGTCTGATTAGATTTTTGGCTTTGCAGGCTGCTTGCCTCGCACGTTAATCCGACTTGGCTGCATTCATCGTGCCTCCGAAGCTGGAAGGTCTGCCTAATGGCGCATCAGGTCGATCTCAGGAACCTAAGTTTATCGTCCTTTCTCATCCTCCTCAAATATTTGCCTCGCAATTGTACCCACTTCTTATATACCACACCATGTCTCCCATTGCTGCAATGTGTTCTTTTCACTTGGTATTATCTTATTATATCTGTATTTTCCTTCTCCACTAGATGATAAAAGTTTTGTTTGAAGGCTTTGAATTTAAGGGAATGTACACAATATGCCATGCAATTCTTATTAATTGCATATCTTGCACCTAAATTTTGATTTTTTTAGTGGCATTTACATGCATACCGCCCAATTCATTTGTATTTACATTAGCACCTAAACTTTATAAGATTTTAGTATATGAATTACATCAAAATATATACATTTGAAAACTTGAATTTCTCTATAAAAAGTTGATATTTGTGCTATTTTTGGTGTGATTAAATATTAAGATGTTGTTAGTAAATATCAAAATTAACGATTATATTTGTTTTCGAACATGAAATTTGCATATTTATGTGCCACAATCAAATCATTTGCAATTCGAGACATGCCGAAAATATGAGTTGAGATTTTGTACAATTCATGATGTATATTTTATATTCTATATATTATGTATTATTATATGCTCATTTTGGGTCATTTAAGTGAAATTTGGTAGATGTATAACAATTATTGCTCTAATTTCAAATAAGTTTATTAACTTTTAAATTTACATTTATATACTTGAGGAGAATTTACATCATGCCACATAATTTTTATTTTTCTACCTACATTTCTCATAAGTAAAACTTGATATTTACAGAAATATGTATTTTATATAAAATAAAATAAAATATATTTTTAAATAGCATCGAAAAATCACTAATACTATTTTTTTTTAAATTAAAAAAAATATATTTTTTATGGATATATTTGAATTTGATTTTGATATCAAAATATTATAAGTGTAAGATTAAATTTCAAGAATTAGATATATAAATACATAATAATTGTTTAAAATCTAGGTAAATTCCAAATAAAAAAAATGGCATTTGTGGTTCTCTTATTTATTAATAATTTTAATATTATTTAAATAAATAATAAAATAAAGTTGTTAACAATTAAATCCTATGCATGTAAATCTCCTTATGCATGACGAAAGATTTTGACGGTAGAGAGATTATTTAATATCTTAAAGTTGGACGAAGATACAACACACAAAGATAATTAAAGTGACGGGTAAAGACACCAGAAGTTTTTATGTGAAAAACTTTGAAAATGTGAAATGAACATGGGGCCTAGCTCAGTTGAAATAATCTACTATATAATTGTGAGTACAAATGTCAATTCTACTTCTGAGTCGGGGAAGATGAAATTGCAACGTTATTGTGCAACAATCGCAATGGGTTGCAAAGACCGTAGTTGATTGTTATAAAGGCAATAGTTTGCACTGAATGTTGTAGAGGGTGGTTGTAGGAACATCTTATTGTAGAGGTCATAGTTGAAACTCATTGTAGTAGTTGGTCATGTGAACAGTAGATGATTGTTTCAATAACATATATAGGCCACATATCTGCAATTGGGAGCTACATGAGTTGTTGATCACGTAGCTCGTAGTTGGTCGCATATGTTATTGTGGTGAGCTATGAGAACATTCATAAACAACAGAGGATGAAGTGGAGAGTTGCATATGTTGTGAATCACGTAGACCACAGTTGATTAGGTAGGTCATAGTAGAAAGTTATGATAATGTTTACAGACCATAGAGGTTGGAGTTGGGAACTATAGAAGTTGTGAGTATATAAGTTGTAGTGGGGAGATGTAATAACATCAGTTAGTCGCTAGGGCTATAGTAAGGGGTTTTAGTTGCAATGAACCAAATAACTCGTAGGTCGAGGAAAGAACTTTAGGAGTTCATAGAAATTCACTATATGTAGGGTGTGTCGTTACACAATCTTTGAAGTGTGTTACTACATTATTTGTGGGGTGAGTGTTACATCATCTTTAGGACATTGTACACCGTCTTCGGGATGTACTGTTACACAATTCACAGGGTATTTTGATTTGTAGGATGCTTTGTTAATCCACAAATCTAGTCGTTACTATGCAATGCGCTTCATTACTACACATCGTACATCTTGACTTAGTAAGGGGTTTTGTTGTAATTAGCAAGAGATAGCCGATGGTGTTTGACAACGACCAACAAGCAGTGGTCGATGGCGGGAGCTGTGGTCGACGGTGGTTTTTGCTAGATCTTTAGTGTAAAACAATGAACTTGAACTAATAGTTCCAATCTTCCTCTGGTTCAAGGTCTAGCTTCCTCTTTCATGAGGGGGTGAGACTCTATTTCTAGTCTGGAAGATGCCTCTGACAAATAAGAAAATAATACAAACCACTTCATCAGATGACTTGAAGAGTTTCTCTCGATCGAGTGATATTTTGTGGACATTTGAGTGTCGTAACAATATCAAAATATTGTGATCTTGAGTTCGTTGGATTCATTTCATCAAGACACTCGAGTTGAATATTAGTATGTGCAATTTGGAATCTGTTTTATCTTCTAATTGAGCACTATAAGCTTCCAAAATGATTTAACGGCTCGATTTGGGCTTGATTTGACTTGGATTGGATCAACTTTTGTGTCATTTTGTGTTCTTCTTGTCGAGTAAATAAGTTGTATTGTAAGTTTATTAAAATCTGAGTTCTAGATGATTTTTATTGAGGTTTGAATATTTTTTCTCAAAAAAAATTATTTCGAGATTTGTGTCACGCCCAAATTTATGCGGGATGAAAGTTTATATAAGAGTATTCAAATATAATTTTTCTCAAATAAAATTTTGAATTTTGATATCTTTCATATGAATGATTTGCAAGAATTTTTTTAATATAAAATTATGAATATATATATATATATATATATATATATATATATATATATATATATATATATATATATATATATATATATATATATATATATATATATAT
>JXCR01148865.1:84326-137143 GCA_002079205.1 Phalaenopsis hybrid cultivar
CCGCCACCCTAATATTGTCCGATTCAAGGAGGTAGGAATTCGCCGATTCATACAAATTTAATTACTTATTTTGTCGTTTTCTGAAACTTAGGGCTTTCAGGTGGTTCTGACGCCGACCCACCTCGCGATCGTAATGGAGTACGCCGCCGGTGGCGAGCTTTTCGAGCGGATCTGTAACGCCGGTAGATTCAGCGAAGACGAGGTCTCAATTTCTTTACTAATTCGTTCCCTGTTTCTTTTCTGTTTTTTAATTCGAACAAGTAAAGCCACCAATGTAGTTAAGGTAATTGGTAAATTCAATTATAGGCGAGATACTTCTTCCAGCAACTCATCTCTGGTGTTAGCTACTGCCATCAAATGGTAATTAATTCAATCGTTCTTAATTTTTTCTTATCAAGAAGAATAAATTCTCAATCGTTCCACAAAACTTATGTTAATTAGTCTTTCTTTTTTCTAATTTGTTCCAGCAAATATGCCATCGAGATTTAAAGCTGGAGAACACTCTCCTAGACGGAAGCCCAGCTCCGCGACTTAAGATCTGCGATTTCGGCTATTCCAAGGTTTAGTTCTTCCTGATTCTTCTATTAAAAAACACAAAAAAAGATAAATAAAGGAAAGACACCCAGCTGAACCGATCTTTTAATCTTGCTAGTCATCAGTGCTGCATTCGAGGCCGAAGTCGGCGGTGGGCACACCGGCATACATCGCGCCGGAGATTTTATCCCGCCGGGAATATGATGGCAAGGTAACTTCTTATTTAAAACTATACTTTTGTAATTATAGAATCACCTTTGAGAATTTAACAAGTGATATTACAGATTAAAATTTTATTATGAATTTGGATCTTTGAATGAGAATTAAACAAAAAGAAATGCGTACAATCAGTCACCCTTTAGTTTTATAAGGAACGAAGATGTTGGTCTTAATACATGTGTATAATTGAAAAAAAATATTGTGTCGAGTGTCTGGACGTAAGCTAAATTGTCCGGACACGATATGCCGAGGGCTGTTTTTTTTTTTTTTTTGCTCTTCTGCTCTATCCGGTGTATCACATTTGTTGTCTGGATGTAGCTTTACGTTCAGACTCCGAAGACAAATTTTTTCGTATCATTGCCCCATATTTTAATTGTAACTTAAGAGTTACTCTAGATAATTTATTAGCCGGTTTTGGAGTCGGTTCAACAAATGGCTTGAAAGTCAAGCTCCATTATCAAATATGGTTAAGATAGTGCCAACTCAAACTTATTAGATTCAAGTCAAATCATTTAAAATATGATAATATAAATTAAATTTAAAATATATTAATATTCATATCTCCTTTTTTATGCTAAATGATCCCTTATTGTTTTTATGATAATCAAATTATTTTTTTACATTCATGCCACTCAATTCTTATGCACTTACATATCTAATAATTAAATTTCAATTTTTGCATATATAAATATATAAATTTTAACTTATCTGTATGAAAAAAGTGTATTTTAGTTTTAAAATAAAAATAGTAAATTTTTTTTTGTGATGTGAAAGATTTAGGGGATATAAATATAAAAATTAAGTTTATGCATTGATGTATAAATATTAAAAATTGGGTGGTATGTGTGTGAATGCCCCCTGAAAGAATTGACTTAAGAGCTTATTTGAATTCAATATAACTAAGTGTTATCATTTTAAATTTTTTTAATATCAACACTGGGCCCCGTATGACATTTTTTAAAACCCTGGGGTAGGCGGCTTAGGGTTTAAGCTACCNGCCGCAAGTCGTGGCCTGTTGGTTGACGAGGTTCACTGTAAGTCCCCTCAAGTCACGGGTTCGATCCCCAATGACGCTGGGTTCTCAAATATTTAGCTACATGACACAGACTCTCATCATGAAGCCTAGAGCATGAGAAATCGATATTATAATGATTTTCTTTATATATATATTTACATTTATATACATTTATATTATTATTTATAATATTTATAGTATTCTTATCTCCGCTATTATATAAGCTCTCAGTCGTAGGCCGCCGCGTCGGAATCGGAAAATCAGAACGCTCAGTTGGAGCGAAAGACATCTAACAGAGAACACTCAAAGAGAAGAAAACCCATCTTACGGCGGCCTCGGCGGCCTCCGCAGACATGAATTCCGGCGAACTTCACCATCCCCGTTCTATTTCACCTAACTCTATCCATTATACTAGCAAAAAGAACTTTGAGTAGAAACCAGAGAAGAATCCCGAAGTCCTCATCGTGTTAGCAGAACCCATCAGAAGGGAAGCGAAACCCAGGATCGAATGAGATGGAGAAGTACGAGATGGTGCGCGATATCGGATCCGGGAACTTTGGGGTCGCGATGCTNAAGGAAGTCGTAGCCCGCCGCGTCGGAATCGGAAAATCAGAACGCTCAGTTGGAGCGAAAGGCATCTAACAGAGAACACTCAAAGAGAAGAAAACCCATCTTACGGCGGCCTCGGCGGCCTCGGCGGCCTCCGCAGACATGAATACCGGCGAACTTCACCATCCCCGTTCTATTTCACCTAACTCTATCCATTATACTAGCAAAAAGAACTTTGAGTAGAAACCAGAGAAGAATCCCGAAATCCTCATCGTGTTAGCAGAACCCATCAGAAGGGAAGTGAAACCGAGGATCGAATGAGATGGAGAAGTACGAGATGGTGCGCGATATCGGATCCGGGAACTTTGGGGTCGCCATGCTTATGCGGAACAAGGAGACAAAGGAGCTCGTCGCTGTCAAACATATCGAAAGAGGGCATAAGGTCCGATCCGAATCCTTTTGTTGTTATACGGCTATTGATTTATTGTTTTCCGATTGTTGATTCGGTTTAATGGCGGCAGATCGATGAGAATGTGGCGAGGGAGATTATTAATCACCGCTCGCTCCGCCACCCTAATATTGTCCGATNGGATCCGAATCCTTTTGTTGTTATACGGCTATTGATTTATTTGTTTTCCGATTGTTGATTCGGTTTAATGGTGGCAGATCGATGAGAATGTGGCGAGGGAGATTATTAATCACCGCTCGCTCCGCCACCCTAATATTGTCCGATTCAAGGAGGTAGGAATTCGCCGATTCATACAAATTTAATTACTTATTTTGTCGTTTTCTGAAACTTAGGGCTTTCAGGTGGTTCTGACGCCGACCCACCTCGCGATCGTAATGGAGTACGCCGCCGGTGGCGAGCTTTTCGAGCGGATCTGTAACGCCGGTAGATTCAGCGAAGACGAGGTCTCAATTTCTTTACTAATTCGTTCCCTGTTTCTTTTCTGTTTTTTAATTCGAACAAGTAAAGCCACCAATGTAGTTAAGGTAATTGGTAAATTCAATTATAGGCGAGATACTTCTTCCAGCAACTCATCTCTGGTGTTAGCTACTGCCATCAAATGGTAATTAATTNTTGTTTTTTAATTCGAACAAGTAAAGCCACCAATGTAGTTACGGTAATTGGTAAATTTAATTATAGGCGAGATACTTCTTCCAGCAACTCATCTCTGGTGTTAGCTACTGCCATCAAATGGTAATTAATTCAATCGTTCTTAATTTTTTCTTATCAAGAAGAATAAATTCTCAATCGTTCCACAAAACTTATGTTAATTAGTCTTTCTTTTTTCTAATTTGTTCCAGCAAATATGCCATCGAGATTTAAAGCTGGAGAACACTCTCCTAGATGGAAGCCCAGCTCCGCGACTTAAGATCTGCGATTTCGGCTATTCCAAGGTTTAATTCTTCCTGATTCTTCTGTTAAAAAACACAAAAAAAGATAAATAAAGGAAAGACACCCAGCTGAAGCGATCTTTTAATCTTGCTAGTCATCAGTGCTGCATTCGAGGCCGAAGTCGGCGGTGGGCACACCGGCATACATCGCGCCGGAGATTTTATCCCGCCGGGAATATGATGGCAAGGTAACTTCTTATTTTAAACTATACTTTTGTCATTATAGAATCACCTTTGAGAATTTAACAAGTGATATTACAGATTAAAATTTTATCATGAATTTGGATCTTTGAATGAGAATTAAACAAAAAGAAATGCGTATAATTAGTCACCCTTTAGTTTTATAAGGAACCAAGATGTTGGTCTTAATTCATGTGTATGATTGAAAAAAACATTGCGACGTAAGCTAGGTTGTTCGGACACGATATGCCTAGGGCTGTTTTTTTTTCTCTTTTGCTCCGTCCGGTGTATCACATCTGTTGTCCGGATCCGGATGTAGCTTTACGTTCAGACTCCGAAAACAAATTTTTTCGTATCATTGCCCCATATATTAATTGTAACTTAAGAGTTACTCTAGATAATTTATTAGCCGGTTTTGGAGTCTGTTCAACAAATGGCTTGAAAGTCAAGCTCCATTATCAAATATGGTTAAGATAGTGCCAACTCAAACTTATTACATTCAAGTCAAATCATTTAAAATATGATAATATAAATTAAATTTAAAATATATTAATGTTCATATCTCCTTTTTTATGCTGAATGATCCCTTATTGCTTTTATGATAATCAAATTATTTTTTTACATTCATGCCACTCAATTCTTAGGCACTTACATATCTAATAATTAAATTTCAATTTTTGCATATATAAATATATAAATTTTAACTTTTTGTATTAAAAAAGTGTATTTTAGTTTTAAAATTAAAATAGTAAAAATTTTTGTGATGTGAAAGATTTAGGGGATATAAATATAAAAATTAAGTTTAGGCATTGATGTGTGAATATTAAAAATTTGGGTGGTATGTGTGTGAATGCCCCCTGAAAGAATTGACTTAGGAGCTTATTTGAATTCAATATAACTAAGAATTATCATTTTAATTTATATTAATATCAACACTGGGCCCCGTATGACATTTTTTAAAACCCTGGGGTAGGCGGCTTAGGGTTTAAGCTACCACCTCATTAAGAAGCAGAATTATTTGGGCGGATTGTGTAGACGCTGTATCCTCGTAAGACACGTCGCGTTTGGTGACGCCGTTAAGCCTTTTATTTCTGCCGGCATTTGACCCATGAAAAAAAAAACGGAACAGGACGTTTCTGTCTCTGGCGAGTCAGGTGCGTGGTGGGACCTGTCGTAGTTGAGAATTGCCCGCACAAAGTGCAGCTGATGACGGCAAGTGAGTCTCACACGTGTTGGGCGGATGTTGTGCCATGGCACGTGGGAAAGGGAAATATGTTGATTTCTGTGGGGGTACTATGTTGACTATCTAGAGCTTCATAATAATCAGCAGGATTGTGTGAATAAGTTAATTAATTATAGGTGTCATTAATTGTTGCTGTTAGGATTTTTTTTTTTTTTGGCCTTTTTGAATTCAATAATATTTTAACACCATAAAATGTAATAATACACTCGATCTATTTAAGACAGTGTTTAGCTGCAACTTAATTTTACGTTAAATAAGATTTATCAAATCCAATAAGTCTTGAATTTATCAAATCCAAACTGCAACGGAAGAGCTCGATAATGATGGCTGAATAAATCCATCTTACAGTCGTACTTACTAGATTCAGATTCACATAAAAAAAATGACGGAACGAAGGAAAATTGGATGTAATGGAGAGTAGGATTTATTTTTATTTTTTTCAGTGTTTAGCTGGATTTAAGTTAAATTCATGGTTAAATCTTATAAACAGTATGCTACCAAATACTGCTTGAAACTATTAAACACTTGTTTTCTCTAACACCGGATTTTTGTTTGAAGATTGAATTATTTTCTTCAAGGGATCGAACTCATTTAGGATGGTAAGAATTGTTTCTTTTGGGCATTCAAATATTTAAGCGCTCGATTATCTTAGTTAATCAAGAGCTCTGAAAAAATTGTAATAGTATTAGTGTTGCGGTGCTTGACTTATATAGCTTAAAACTCAAGATCTTATGTAGGGTAACATTCATTAGTCATGTCATTGAGCATTGTTAAATTTTTCACCAAAGTAATTTCATAGTTCTCATGTATAAGAATTTCTACAATGCATACTCTAGAGGTGCCATAGAACACATCAAACACCTTGATGAGACTAGATAAATTTAATATTAGTGAGCTTATCAATAGCTCTTTGATTTTGAAAATGGTTTTAGAGGCTGTCTTAGAAGTCCAACAAAATTCATGCTTAAAGAAATGAATGATCAAAGCCATATGATGGTACTAAAACTATGAATGAAGCTTCAATATAAAATGTTCAATTCATTAAGATTTGTACGTTAAGAATAAAGAGGTTCATAGACATCAATCTTGTGTAGACGATCTTTTTCAGGGTCAACAAAGATGTCTTCCTTTGAAACAAAAATGCCGAGGAAGTTCATAGAACTAGTCATAAATGAGAACTTCTTCAAATGAATGTAAAGTTTTTTCAACAATAAATTACCTTGAAAACTTATTGTACATGATGTAAATGGTCCTTTCTAGTATTGTTACATATAAGGATATCAACAAAGTATAACACAAAATTTCATAACAAATGGGCGCAACATTTATGCCCTCACTCACCTAAATGTGCTAGGATCATTGGACAAGTCAAATGACTATACTAATTGATTATAAAGGATGCCTTTTATTTTAAAGGTTATGTTCCACTCATTTCCTTATCTCATACAGATTTGTTAGCATCATCTTTAGAAGTAAATTTTTAAAATGATAATTGTTGCTAACATCATTTTAATCGTGTAATCTACAATAAATATCATAAATTTATACTTGACCAAATACTATAGCTAGTCTCACGTTGAAAAATGGAAATGGAGAAACTTAATTTTCTTTGCAAGTTTGAGATGTAGCATCCTTAAGCTTGGTAGAAGTTAAGAAAATACATTTACTGTCGAACTTAAAGAAATAGATATGAGATGTCTATAATGAGTGATGCCCAAATCATAAAGCAATGTCCATTGGAAGGGCTTCACATCAAATTGTGTTAGAATAGTTGGGTAACTAAATCGGAACAAGGCAATAGAAATAGAGGTTTTGTTAACAGAAAGCAATCTTATTGGGATTCATGTGGTTCTATTTTGAGTTTCATCTTAGCCAATATGGATATTAAAATGACATTCATTTAGCTATCGCTATCAATTATTAGTTTATATAAATTATCATGAATCTTAAAATAGGTATGAAAATGACAATGTGTTTCTAATCTTTATCAGTTTACGTGCTAATACACATCAAAATACCACGAGATGCAAATCATTTATTACTTCTTAAACTTCCTTGGCTTCATGGTATGGTTCTAACTCTACTTGATCATTTTTTAGATATGTTGGATGATCTATGCCTCTAAATTCTATGGGCAAACTCTTAATCTTGGTAAGACCATGAGGCATCAAATTGGATCTTTCAACCACATGTTTTTCTTATGATAATAACATCCATTAGGAGTAAAAGATGTTTGACGAGGCAGGCTTTGGAATCAAATATTGCTCAATATTAAGAGCAAGATCAAATGCATACTTACGAATGTAAACTTTTTAAGTTAGCATTTATTTTCAAGTATAAACCTTATTAAAATCTCAAAATTGTGATTTGGAGTCCATAGTGATATTATAACGAATCATAAGCCCATCGAAGCATTTATATAACCAATAATTGATTGGGATTTTTGGAGAAGTCTTCTTTATTCACCTTCGAGTTTAGCTGAGAAAAGCTAAAGATATTTTCATTTTAGAGCCTCTATCATCTCATCTTATGTGTTAATGAGTGTTTATCTTAATCGTAAGTTTTGGAACTTAAGATTATTTTAATATATCTTGGTTTAACCAACAAATTCCATGTGAGCAAATCTGTGTTGGTTTCCTTTAGACAAGGCCATTCAATCACTCACATAAAGAAGTTGGGATCATTGGATAAGCCGAACGACATTACTAACAACATAAGGAAATGCCTTTTATCTTAAAGGTTATCTTCCACTCGTCTCACAAACTCCTGTATAACGATGAATATGAGGGGCTTTATTTTCTCTTGCACTCCGCAAGAGAAGATGAATCAACAAATTGTTTGGGTGTAATATCCTTAATTTGGCAGAATTTAAGAAAATTCATTTGCTATCAAACTTAAAGGAATAGATATTAAACGACTATAATAGGTGATGCCTAAATCATAAAGTAATGTCCATTCGCAGACATCAAATTATGTTAGAATAGTTGGCAAACTAAATGGGAACAAGGTAATGCTCAAAAATAGAAATAGAGGTTTTGTTAATCCAAGCCATCTTTTAGTGCTGACATTGTGGTTCTATTATGTGTTTCATCTTAGCCAGTGTAGATATAAAATTTACATTCGTTTTATTGGCACTAGCAATGATCGGCTTACATAACTTGTCATCTCTAAAATAAGTATGACAATGATAATGTGTTTTTATTCTTTATCAATTACGGGGTAATACACATCATGATGCCACAATGTGCAAATCATCTAGTGCTTCTTCAGCTTCCCTAACTTCTTCACATGGTTCTAACTCTGCTTGATTATCTTTTAGGTAATGCTGGATGATCTATATCTCTAAAGTCTATGTGCAAAATACAATAGGGACATGTACTCGCATAATGGCTAATCTTGTTATAGGTAAAGCAACACCAGGTGGCATGGAACTAGATCTTCCAACCACACCTTCTCCATAGGATAAATACATCCCGTAGGAGTAAAAGATGATTGGGCAGGCTTTGGTGTCCAATATTGCCCAATCTGAAGAGCAAGATCAAAAGCATCCTGAATAGTGTAAATTTTCTAATTTAACATTTATTATCAAGTATTAGATCATAAACCCTATCAAAATTTTAAGGATGTGCTTTGAGGGTCCATAGTGATATTAGAACGAATCATAAGCCCACCAAAGTTATTCATATAACCAATAAAAATTTAAGATCCTTGGAAAAGGCTAGTTAATTCACCTAGGAGTTTAGCTCAGAAAGGCTAAAGGAAGATAATTCTCCTTCATCTCATCCCATGTGTTAATGGGTGGTTATCCTAGCCTCAAGTTTTGTAGCTTGAGATTGCCTTAATATATCTTGTTTAACCAACTAATTCCATGTGAGCAAATCTGAGTTGATTCTCTCTAGACATGGACACCCAATCAAAGTGTTTCATGTTAGTGAGCTAGTCCAGGAAGATCAATTTGGATATTTCAAGTAGTATAATTATTCAGGTCTTGATGCATATCCATCGAGCTGGCGTACTGGTTAACCACACCGTATAATGGTTCCTTATAGGGGTGAGGGTAACATTCATGAGGTATTCATGATGCATAGCCATTGTGTCTTCATGGTGGCCTCCTCATATTTACATCAAAGCACACAATAGGGTGACTTATTTATCTCAAAATAATCATAATGTTGATTTATTGAGAATGGTTGATGATGTTGTGGTCTAGTCAAGGTAGATGATGGAATAGGATTTGGAATGGGATTAGAAGGTGAATTCCCATCATTATTCTTAAGGTGAACCTCTTAAATCGATTGGGATAGAGTGTGAGATTCTGCCAACTCTATGTTCAAGTGCACCCAAGCGAGCTAGGATTTTTTTGATATATGTTTTGGTAGAAGTGTTAATGTCTTATGCTTGTTCTTGTGTATGAAGGATCGGATCCTTAAGTATATAATCCTGAGTTTGATGTTGGTAATGATTATACTACGAGCTGCCACTATTAAAAAATGCGTTTTAATATTTTTTGTTATGCTAAATAAAAAATTTTGTGCTTTAGTTCATGAAATATTTTAAAATTTTGAAAAACTAATTTTAAATTAAAAATATTTTTTGTTATGTTTAAAAACTAATTTTGTAATTTTATATAGGATATAAAGCTAATAAAAATTAAATGCATAAATGAATATTGAGATAAAAAAATGAATATTGGGATGCAAAATAATAGACAAACGGAGAGTGAAAATTGCAAGAAATATGTCAAAATTAAGAAAATTAGTGGAAATTTTTTTTGGCAATAAATGAGTTTCGATTAAATTGAAAAAATTTGGAGTGATTTAACATGTATTAGGATCACCCACATCATTTCAAGTAATATCATGTTTGATAATTTTAAAAATTTAAGCAATAAGATGACATATAAAATGAAANCCCACTATTAAAAAATACGTTTTAATATTTTTTGTTATGCTAAATCAAAAATTTGTGCTTTAGTTCATGAAATATTTTAAAATTTTGAAAAACTAATTTTGAATTAAAAATATTTTTTGTTATGTTGAAAAACTAATTTTGTAATTTTATATAGGATATAAAACTAATAAAAATTAAATGCATAAATGAATATTGAGATAAAAAAATGAATATTGGGATGCAAAATGATAGATATGACCAACAAACAGAGAGTGAAAATTGCAAGAAATATGTCAAAATTAAGAAAATTAGTGGAATTTTTTTTTGGCAATAAATGAGTTTCGATTAAATTGAAAAAAATTGGAGTGATTTAACATGTACTAGGATCACTCACATCATTTCAAGTAATATCATGTTTGATAATTTTAAAAATTTAAGCAATAAGATGACATATTAAATGAAAAGAAATTCAAAACACAATAAGTGTTTTTAAGAAGAATTGTTACTTTGTTTCGATTTTAATGCAACACAATTGCATAACTCAAGAATTTATCAAAGATGTGGGTGATAATATATTTAGTTGATAGTCAATGAAGCATCGACAAAAGCACACCTCAAGAATTTATCAAAGATAATATATTTAGTTGATTGCTAGAACAAATCTACATAATTAACAATGTTAAGTTGGGCACTAGCAATAATAGATTTTAGCCTTAATCAGATCTCTAGGGTAAAATAAAACAAAATATTAAACAAGAAAATAATCCTAGGTTAATTAATAATTTATAGGTAGAGTGGAGGATAACTTAAAATCAACTTCCACAAGTATTCCTTTGTCATATAAGTCTTTTCTCTTCCCCGGAAGCCCTTCTCAAAAGGTTTTTACTCTCACACTCGAGAAGTCCACTTGAGAGAGAGATCACTGAGAAAGCACAAATAGTTTTATACTTAAAGAAGCAAGTTTTTATTCAGAAGATCATTAAAGTACAAATTATAAGACGAATAATATGCAAAGTGGCAAGTAAACCTAGGAGGGAGGCAGTGACCAAGCATGGGGAAGGAGGCGAGAGCTCAGGTTTTGTGGAGATTCGAGGGTTTCTAATGGTTTCCAAAAAGCTTCCAAGTGTTTCAAAGGAAAAAGATGCTAAGAAAGATTTACTCTATGGCTTCATGAATGACTTTGGATTTAATGGAGAGAAAAAGAGATAGAGGAAGGGGCTAATTGGCCATGCTTAGTAAGAGAGATACAATGGTAGCATCAAAATAATGTGGTGGTCAATACACATGACATGGCTCATGACCCATAATATATATGGGTCAAGCATGAGGAAAAATATATTGAATCAATTAAAAATGTAGAACTCAATAGTCTACATTCGATGAAGGTGATAAGGACAATTGTGATTATTTCCTACATCACTCCATTATGCATGCCAAACTAATTTCAATTTACTTTGTATGCTATCATTATGCAATTTCTATCATATTTTTTACGTTCCTATTAACGACTCATTATAGCAATCTAATGCCTTCACAACACTTCTTCGTGCGAAAAAAAATATCTATGAATCATGATTGTAGATTTGTAGGACTCTTAGCATTAGATTCTTTAGCGTACAAATAATAGTAATGGCTTAAATTTTTAAAGGAAAAATGAAAAAGCCTATTGAAAAAATATATATATAATGTGCCACCACCAACATTTGCCACCTAATAATTGTGTTATTTCTATAGTGTTACCTCTCTCCATCACCTCTACATACCAAGTCTCCTGTGAGGCGATATTGTACCGATGCCTATGCGACTATTTGCAGTGAGACAAACTGTATTCAAATTTCCATCAATAACATGTTCATCATCTCGGCGAGGCTCTCTAGGGCTTCTTACATCAAAGAACTCATCTTTTTCAGTATGTTTGTTCCTGATATCATAAATAATGAAATGAAAGTAATTTGCACATTCTTAGTGGATTTTCTTTCAACAGTGACATAACTTAATTGTTAGGAGTTTTGTTTTGTTCTTTTATTGGGGCCTTTACATACATAACAACAAATTCCACTAAATTTTTACTTTTTACATTTATACCGCCTAAGTCTTTCATATCACACCAAATATACCCACTATTATAACTTTTAAAAAGCAAAGTATATGTTTTTTTCAAGGTGACATATATATGTAAAAGTTGAAGTTTAGTTGCTAGATATGTAAATAAATAGGAATTGAGTGGTATGTATGTAAATGTTTCTTCCAATCTTGATGAAATAATTCCATCTGAACTACGAATGAATCACAGATGGTGGATGTGTGGTCTTGTGGGGTCACTCTATACGTGATGCTGGTGGGAGCCTATCCCTTCGAAGACCCGGAAGATCCTAAGAATTTCAGAAAGACTATTCAGGTTACAAATTCTTCTTCTACAGCTAATAAGCTCATGAAATTCACTTCTTTTGTATTAAAATCTGTCATGAGTTAAGGTTTTCAATGATGAAGCTGCTTTGATTACAGAGAATAATGTCAGTTCAGTACGTGATACCTGACTACGTCTATGTAACACAGAGCTGCAGACAGTTACTCGCCCGCATCTTTGTCGCCAGCCCGCACAGAGTATGTTGTTTAGATCTCTTAACTCAAATTGAAAACCATTCTTTTAGGGATCATTTACATGCATGCTGCACAATTTTTATTTATTTACATATAGAACACGTAAAATTCATATTTACATGCATTCCGCTCAAATTTTTTAACATCACGTTAAGAATAACGTGATGTTATTCTTAATAGGATTTAGCCATAGATTTAGGGTAAATCCAGCCAAATATATATAAAATAATAATTAAATCCAACACTCTGTTAAATCAATTTTTTTAATTTTTTTGATTTAGTGAATTGTTAGATTTAGAAGAGATTTAGAAGAGATTATGCTTATCTTATGTATTTGTGGTGAGTTGTTTTGAATTATTGAAAAAAATAAATAAATAAATAAAGTTTGCCCTAATTTCTGTGTGGAAATCTGTGTCAGATTGTAGCATAAACTAATGATGTCAACCCTTAAAAAAATTCGAGGCATACTAATGAAAATTTTCCTCCTTCATCAATCTTCATCGAAGAAACTAACTTGATTCGAAATTTGATGAATTGATGACCAAATTTAGCAGCTTGAGAAATCTGAGATTCACTTACATCTTCTGTTCGCCCCCAAATTTCTGCAGAGAATATCCATGAACGAAATAAAGAAGCATCCATGGTTCCTGAAGAACCTGCCAAGAGAGCTTACAGACACAGCCCAAGCTGCATATCACAACAAAAACAATGGCGCTCCAACCTTCTCTCCCCAGTCCGTGGAGGACATAATGAAGATTCTCCGCGAGGCGAGGTTCCGCGGAGCTTCAAGGTACATTCCCGGCTATGGGTGGCCTGAAACTCATAAAGAAGAGGACGAAGATGAAGAGGACGAACCAGAGGAAGAAGACGAGGAGGAGGAAGACGACGAGTATGAAGACATGATTACCAAAGCCTCCACCGCTTCCTCCAATGAAGCCCCTGCTGCTTCTTCCTCTGGCCTCGGCGCCGATAGGGTAAATTCTGAAGAATTCCTTGACTATACCTTTGATGTCCAATTAATTTAGATCTTTTTGAATGATTTGATTTCTGTTCGGATTTCTGTAGCTGCTACTCCACTCTTCATTATTGTTTTTGTAATATAGTTTGGGGGAATTTACGTACATACCACATAATGATTATGTATTTACATATTCTATCCTTTGTATAACTATTTTAATCACATCTAAATACTGATGTGGTAATGAAAAAATTAAGTGTTATATAAGCAAAATAATAATGCTTATGTGTTAGATGTGTAATTATATAAGGATTGTGTGGTATGTATGTAAATCCTGCAGTAGTTTTCTATAGTTTTGCATAAACTTTCATTCTGCGTAATCATATTTTGATACTGTTTAATGCTGTAATGCATGATTAATCAGAATGAAGTTTTACTTTGCCTTGTTTCATGCAATAATGAAGAGAAATAAAAGGAAATTTTCTGAGTCTGATACATGGGAAAAATTATTACATCAGTATTACACACGTAGAATTAACGTACTTACACAATGAAATTACGCCACGACACCCCGCGCGACAGGGAAAAAAAAAACGGCGCAGTAACACGGAGAATATTCCCTCCTGCGTTATTCATGTGTTATTGTGTGTTATTCATGTGTTATGTATTATTCATGTGTTATTGTGTTATTATAACACCAAGAATATTCTCATGACACAATAACACATGAATAACACAAAATAACACCTGAATAACGTGAGAAATATTTCCGACAGAGAAAAAACGGCGCAGTAACACGGGGGAATATTCTCCCCCGTGTTATTCATGTGTTATTGTGTTATTATAACACCAGGAATATTCTCAGGAGACAATAATATATGAATAACACACAATAACACATGAATAACACATGAGAGAATATTCCCCATGCTACTGTGCCGTTTTTTTTTCTCTGTCGCGCGGGGTATCGTGGCGTGATTTCATTGGGTACGCACGTTACTCTACGTGCATAGTACTGATGTAATATTTTTTCGATACATGGGAGAAAAGCCAGGGCTTCCAATTACATCAAGCGAGCAATATTTAATTTAATAAATCTATAATTTTTTTAAGTAGGGTTCACTGAAATAAACATTTTGTTTGGGGGCTTAATGTAATTGGTTTGTGTAGCTTATAAAAAGAAACATTTACATAGATATGGATGCCACTCAATTTTTATGTATTTACATATTTAGCACCTAACCTTCATTTTTTTACATTTATCTCCGCATGAAAATATGTACTTCACTTTTTAAAAGTTAAAATGATCGTATTTTTTTTAATGTGATAGAAAAGATTTATGTGACATAAATTTAAAAATTAAAATTTAGATGTTAGATATCTAAATAAATAGAAATTGGGTGATAGGTATCTAAATGCCCCTTCTCAATAATGAGGATAATGCCAAAGATTATCAGGACGTTTTGTCAGGAGAAATTGATTTATATAGTTAATATCTGCAGTTGTCTATAAATGTTGTCGTAAAATTTAAGTATAATTTTTTTATATTTTTTTTGCCCTTTTAAAAAAGTAGAAACATTTTAAAAATGTTACTAGTTATCATAAATTTATTTTTATAATTAAACAATAGAATTTTAGTTAAATAAAAGCATGTCACTTATTTGAAAAATAAAAATATAAATAACTTAGACTCAAACAGGCCCTAAATATCTCATCACCCAATCAACAGGGCACATACTACTTGAGCCAAATTGGTAACGCGGGTTTCTGGATGGCTGGTTGGACCGCCTTGGCCGTGAACCGGAAGGTTCGATTGGTTCAATCTCGAACCGGTCAGAGGTCCGGTTTTGAGTGGCCTGAAAACCATCTCACATTGAACCAGAATGAACCGGCAGTGCAACAGCTGAACTGATTTATTTTTTTTGTTTTTATAGAGACATTTTTTTATTATAATAATTGATTGCTAGTTTTCTTTTTGAGAGTTATTTAAATTGTTTATTTGAGTTCACATATAATCTATATTTCATGATATATCTTTTATATTACATATACCATTTAAGTTTTATTTAATATTTTTTTTATTTATGACATCATCCCGTTCAAGATACGATTCAACTGTTGAATCTTGAACCTCCTCCTCTTTCGATATGATGTTCAGTCTATTTTCAAAACTTTGGTATTTATTTGGAACAAAATTGTTATATATTTACATATCTAATACTTAACCTTCATATTTACTTGTATTGTTGAATTTGTGATTCTACTTGAATCACTCCCAGTGAATAAAGCTTAAAATAAGGAGGGAGAGAGGTAGAGAGAGAGAGAATTGAAAGGTTTGAATAGTGTGTCATTTTCATAAAATATTACCCCTATTTATATAGGAGTAGTGCAATGACGAAATTACATTTTTGCCCATATTTGGAAGAAGTCCGTACTAAGAGTATTTTTACTATTTCACAAATATGAGCTTATCATATGGTTGCAGATGCTTTGATCGACGAAGCTCAGTTGCCTTCGCATCGATGGAGTCAGGTTGGTCAGCTAAGTTTATTTTGTAGGGTTAGGTCGACTAATCTGACATGCTCGACTACCTTTGATTCCTAATGAGGAGCTTTTGGGGTTTACACGAAATGGTCGTTGATACTTTATGAAATTGGTTCTTCCCTTAGGTCAACTCCACTCCAAGGCGTGTTATTACATCATACAGACTTTCTCGTTGTGGGCGGCTCGGGCACTTTATGGTCTCGTTTCCAATCAGATGGCTTGTGCTTGGATCTCGATGATGTTCGAACAAACTGCTGCATACTTTGGAGGGAATTGTAGGACCCGAGAGGTTAAAATTTTCCCTTGGGCTGGTTCCATCGTGGGGATGTCCTGAATCCCCTTTACTTGGCCTCAAACCCCTCAAATTTGGGTCGCTTGGCAGCCTTGATTAAGCTTGGTGTTGATTCTCCTGATAGAATGTGTGGGCTCCTAGGTCTCCTATTGGTGGGCCTTCCCGTGATAATTTTTTTCTTGTTTATATCTTCGAAATTTGTGCCGATAATTTTTTCATATACAAATTTTATATTTGCATAATATTTACTAATGTAATACAGGAACCTAACATAACATAAAAAAATATCTCTTATAAAAATTTTTTAAATATAAAATGCAGATGTTCATGCATATATTTAAATATAATTATAACGCTTAAGTATGGTACAAATAAAATTTAAGTGTTACATACATAAATACATTATTAAAATAAAATATTATAATATTTTTATGATTGTGACACTTGTAAAAAATATCTAAAATATGGTGCCTTAGCTTCAGTATTAAATCAAGAACACGAACACGTGTATACAAACTCAATAAAAAAAAAAGTCATTGGTAGATTTCAACATTTAATTCATTATTAATTTAAAATATATTATTATTATTTTTTATTAAATACATCACAAAACATGATCAAGGATAAATTTTGAAAAACAAAAAGGGAACTACTGATGCCCGACTTCAAAGAATATTAGATGCACTTTTGATGCTAGATTTTGATGAGGAGCTTTGATATTACGAGAGAAGAGGAGGTTTCAACTATACATTTATTTTCAATTTTCTTTTTGCCTAATTTTAATTTTTTTCTCAAATCATGTTAAGCTCAAATTCAATGTTTTGTTGGTGTGTCTTGACCGTGCATGACTGAATCAAATTTAGACACATACTTTGTAAGGTTTAGGATTTTGGAGGCTGCACCACAGTTTTGTCTGTTTTGATAGACTATATTTTAATAATTTTTTTCAAAAAATTACTGCTAAAATCTGCATTTTTCCTATCACTCATGATAGGTGGGGTGACAGTTTATGACTACAGTTTAACTTAAAAAAATAAAAATTTATAATAATCATTATGATTTTTTGAGCATCAAATTATTATTAAGCTGTTTTAATAGCTAATAGATCTTAAATTGCAGATTATTGAAATTAAAATATTAAGATGAACAGTTGAAAAGGATTAAATAATTTAAAAGGGGAGAAAAAATAGGAAGTAATGGCGACAAAATTAGGAGGCACGGCGGTGTTCTACTGGGCAACGCTGGTTCTGTGGTCGGCGTCGCTAGGGTTCGAGATCGCCGTCAAGCGGCGGTTCGAGCTATCTACGGCGGCCGCCGGCGTCTTTTTCTTCCAGACGGCTAATTGGGCCTTCCGCAACGGCGTCTCCAAAGACCCTCTATTTGTCAACACCGCCGTCTCCTTACTTCACTCCTCAATTGTGTCCTTGAGCGGTAATCTTTAATCCTTTAGCTAAATTATTGTTGTTTTTATTTGATGATGAGCTCGTGGGATTGTTGATGCTATCTATGTGGATTTGTTGAGTTGATTCTGTTGTTATTGTTGCTTCGATGCTGGATGCGTGTATAGGCGTTGTTGACCTAACTTCTGAGAAAAAGTAGGAAAATGATCTTTTAGTACTGCTGTAATGGAGGAAGGGGGCAGGGTATTCTGTAGAAGTGGAAGGCTACAGGGAAAGTTGTTTACCTGGTGTTGACTTGGACTACGGCAAGGTTTGATAGAGAAAAATCATTTTCAGTGACGTTTAGAGCTTTGTTTTTTTGGACGATTTACATGCACACGACTCAATTTCTATGTATTTATATAAATAATACCTAAACTTCAACTTTGCTTATTCACGAAAAGATGTATTTTGCTTTTTAAAAGTTAAAAATGGGGGTAGTTTTGATGTGATATGAAAGGTTTGGGTTGTATAATTAAAGTTTGCGTGTTAGATATGTAAATACATAGGAATTGGGTGGTTTGTATGTAATGGTATTTGTCTTTTTTATTCGTTAATGAGGTTTCACCAAATTGATGCCTATGTTTTGACAACTTTGTTTTTTATTGTGGAACTTTGATATGCGAGGAATTTGTAACTATCATCAATTTGTTTTTTTTAAAGGTTGTCAAAGTGATGCTTAAATTATTCATGATATTAAGAATATCGCATTGAAAGTTTCTAGTCATAATAATGTTATATAAATGTCATAATATAGTTTTTATGTTTGTCTTTTGGCAATAGAGATGCTTATAGAGGATATTTAGTTTGTCGTATCCTCAGGATATTGATTTGATGATATAACAATATTGTGTTATCTCCTAACATGCAAACATTAGATTAAAGCAAGTTAATTGGGATCTAATCGATAGCATGGGTGATAATTCACCTTGCTAAGATTTTGAGTGATTTATTTTGTATCTTTGCTTAGCTTGATTGCCTAGAACAACCATCAGAGATCACTTGGCATGATTGAGTCAACATCAAAACTATAACTTATCCCCACTCTACTTGCCTAACACAATCTAATATGCTTTTTGTAGAGTTACATCGATTCAATCTATTAGTAGAGTGAGGTAAACAATTGATGCTCTAACTAGGGGTGTAAACGAGCCGAGCTTGAGCGAGTCCAACGCGTGTTCATGGTCAACTCGTTTGATTTTTATTTATTTTTGGTTCAAAATAGGCTAGTGTTCGAAATGGCTCGTGAATAGCATATTCATGTTCAACTTGATTCAAATTCATTTATTCGTTTCAACTTATTTTGGCTCAAAATTAGATCGAATGGTTTAAAGAATGATAAAATTTAAATTTTTAAATAGAAGATAAAATCAATATTAAAATTTTTTAATACTATTATTTATTTAGCTATTTAATTAATTTGAGCAAAAATGGATCGTACACAATCGAACAAAAGTTTCTTCGTAATTGTCTCGTTATAAGTCGAGCTCAAAAAAGTTGTATGTGCTCGACAAGCTTGCATAACAAAGGAATTTAACACGAGCTACTTAGCAAGTTGAACACAGGCTGTTCGAGAACAACGAGTTGTTTGCGAACAAACTGTTTGAGAACAACAAGCTTTTTTGAAAGCCCCAAACTTAGCAAGCTCCCTAACTTGAGATGTGATTTCCTCTCTCTAGTCACCATACAAAACATGTATTATTGCGTTATGGCTTCTCTTGTTGATTTATAACTTTGTAAACTATAGGACAAAATGTGTCCAGCTTATTTGACCAACTCCCATCAATTGTAACTGTTAGTCACTTTGAGCATCTAGGAGGGATGGGGTGCGGCTAATTGGTTATTAAAATTTCATTGATAAGAACTTTGAAATAAAATTGAATTCTAAGCTAATATTGACACACCCAAGAGTAAAATCATTGAGTTATAGTGAAATTTTTTTTTAAAAAATTCAATCATATAGAACCACTGAGACTTATATGGTTTCACTTTTTCTGATTCCTATATCCATTATCTAAGAATTTCACTAAATGCTTCTACTTACGTAAGTGGCCAAAGATTNGCTCGTGAATAGCATATTCATGTTCAACTTGATTCAAATTCATTTATTCGTTTCAACTTATTTTGGCTCAAAATTAGATCGAATGGTTTAAAGAATGATAAAATTTAAATTTTTAAATAGAAGATAAAATCAATATTAAAATTTTTTAATACTATTATTTATTTAGCTATTTAATTAATTTGAGCAAAAATGGATCGTACACAATCGAACAAAAGTTTCTTCGTAATTGTCTCGTTATAAGTCGAGCTCAAAAAAGTTGTATGTGCTCGACAAGCTTGCATAACAAAGGAATTTAACACGAGCTACTTAGCAAGTTGAACACAGGCTGTTCGAGAACAACGAGTTGTTTGCGAACAAACTGTTTGAGAACAACAAGCTTTTTTGAAAGCCCCAAACTTAGCAAGCTCCCTAACTTGAGATGTGATTTCCTCTCTCTAGTCACCATACAAAACATGTATTATTGCGTTATGGCTTCTCTTGTTGATTTATAACTTTGTAAACTATAGGACAAAATGTGTCCAGCTTATTTGACCAACTCCCATCAATTGTAACTGTTAGTCACTTTGAGCATCTAGGAGGGATGGGGTGCGGCTAATTGGTTATTAAAATTTCATTGATAAGAACTTTGAAATAAAATTGAATTCTAAGCTAATATTGACACACCCAAGAGTAAAATCATTGAGTTATAGTGAAATTTTTTTTTAAAAAATTCAATCATATAGAACCACTGAGACTTATATGGTTTCACTTTTTCTGATTCCTATATCCATTATCTAAGAATTTCACTAAATGCTTCTACTTACGTAAGTGGCCAAAGATTACACTTTTATTTTGGCTCAAAGAGAAACTACCCCTCTTCTTAGGCTTGAGGCCAACCTTACAAGTGATCTTTTTCATGCATTAAAGGTCAATCCACGCAAACTTGTTCCTGGTTTTATGATCTTAAGATTGACCCATCCAAGAAGATAAAAATAAGCAAGATTCACATACATAGCACTTAAATGGCATGTATTTACATATTTCACACCTAAATAACAATCTTTATATGTATGCCACCTTGCCTATGCCTGAAAAGGTGTATTTCATATTTTAAAAATTAAAATTGTGGTATTTTTATGTGATATGAGAGATTTGGGTGATATAAATGTAAAAAGTAGAGTTTAGGTGTTATTAATGTAAAAGTAAATACATTAGAACTGTGTGGTACGTATGTAAATTTTTCTAAAAATAAATTAAAGTCTAGAATACCACTTGCGAGAAATACAAAGAGTAAATATAGATTTTCTATGGGGAGCTATAATATAAAACTATTTTCTAAGGAAATTTACTAAGACAAAAAAGTCAATGCAAATGCCCACTAAATGCAAATTGATGAAGTTGAAAAACCACCCTTTTATAGTGACGCGGGCGTAGAATAACTTTCGAAATTGGGCGCAGAATAATGCCCCGAGTAGGGCGCCTTGAAACGGCGGGACTGAAGCGCTGCTGCATGCGTGAAGCTTCGAGCGACACGGGAATCCCGTGAATTCGTGAGAAGTGGGATGGTTCGCGACGGGATCGCATAACAGTGGGTGAAAAATCATGATTCGTGTTGCAATCCCGCGCATAGGAACAGGGCTGATCGTGAATGTCACGATCCAGGGCTAATTCATGCTCCTTCCACACTTGTTTTCTTCTTACCTCCTCACTCTCCTTTCTATTGTGTAGAACTAGAAGGCTATATAAATAGCTGTCCCTGGTGTGTGTGGGGAACAAGTTATAAATATGTTTAGTTTTAGATCTCCTGTGTGGAGTCTCCTTCTCCTTTGTGGACCACCTATAACCCTTCCCACAAACTGCCACGCTACTGCTGCCGACCGCCTAACAGTTGCAGCCCCTACAGTTCCACATCTTCTCATCGCTACCACAAACACTGTTATTGTCACCACCCCCGACAACCATCTCGATCCACCTCGCTGATCTCCACCACCCATTTGAATACATTTAGGAGTGTTTGCTTATGTCGTTTTGTGCTTGTGTTATTTTTGTTTGAGTCATGTTATAACCTTATTTTAATATTAATGAAAGTTTACTTTTTGTGTTTACGTTATTTCTCTTATTAGTGCCGGTATAAATTGGTATCAGAGCTAGCTCATTCCTTAGTTCTTTCGTAGGGTTTCCCAACATCCACTTCTACCCGATTGTTGTCCACCCAAATTTTCTTCCGATTCCCAACCCTGGCCATACCACAACGAAGATGTACACTAGACTCTCCTCGTGAAGAGATTCAGCGAGAAATCGTCTACAATGGAAAATAACAGAGTTGGATGACGGAAACCGTGGAGAGGTTACCTTCATCCGTGATCGAGAGAGTCAAAGAGAAGACAGAGACTAGGAGATGAATCCGTTCCATATGTAGATTTTCCTTATTATCTCTTACCTTCTCCATCAATCCTCTCAATAAATGTATAGCTTTAATAATAAACTTGCCCGACATAAATCCAAATTGATTATGAGAAATCTTTGTAATACATCTTAACCTATGCTCGATTACCCTCTCTCATAATTTTAAAGCATGACACATCAACTTAATTCCTCTATAATTGACCAAAATTCTCTTTCTCCACTCCTTAGGCATCTTTTTACTTTTTAAAATAATATTAAAGAGTTTAGTAAGCCAAGAAACTCCCAAATCCCCCAAGTATTTCCACATTTCAATTGGGATATCATCAGGTCCCACAGTGGTTTTCTTTAAAGCTTCCTCAACTTTATTTTTTCTATTGTGATGGTAAAAATATTATTATTAACGATATTAAGATCACTAAGGTGGATCATATTTTTCGAAACTTCATTAAAAAATTTACCAAAATTACTGACCCACCTATCATGAATATATATTTTTTTAAGAAAAATACTTTTTGATTTTCATCTTTAATACACTTTACTTGAGTTAAATCTTTACTTTTTTTCTCTTTGTTTGGCTAGTTTGTACATATATTTTCACTCTTCTTAGTATCTAATTTATTATAAAAATCACTAAAAGCAGAATTTTTAGCGTCATATATTGTTCTCTTAGACTCTATATAGGCAATTTGATGTTTTCCCGGTTTTCTAAGCTTTTATATTTAAATTAATTTTTATAACATAACTTCTTATATTTTATCTTTTCTTGTACATTATTATTCCACCACCAACTATTTTTATTTATATTTATAAAAAACTTTCTTTTGATTCTTTAAGTACAACTTTTGCCACTTGTTTAATAGTTTTGTTACTTTATCCCACATAAAATGGGATATTAAGTGAATATGCAATGTAAAGATTCATAAGTGACATATTTATAGCTTAAGAAACAAATAAAAAATTTCAGCATATACTTGGCCATTAACCTTGAACTTCATCACCATATTTTTTTGTCTTCTATGGCGTGATTAATCTCCTAGGCGTCTCCCTGAGAAATCCAAACTATGGACATTAAGACACATATTTAGTCCATATATATAAGTTTATATCATCAAAATCAATATGGTATAGAACATATTTTCAATAATCTCTTGATTTTGTTGATTTTAAATAACTTCACGTGCCTATCTAATAATTGCATCATATAAAGAAAGTAACATTTCATGAACATTGGTGCACAAGCACATCTAACACAAAAAAACCTATTTCCTCTTTTTTTTGCTATCTTCAAAAGATAGGGAGTGAATGAATAAATACATTTAACACGGATTTAGCGCCAACATGAATATTAGTTAGTTTTATGTGAGAATTTTGATAGTTAAAAAAATAATATTTCAAATAATTATTCATACCCTTTTGTATTAAAGCAAGTATAAAATTAATATTGCCAATGAGAAATTTATTGCTCTTAATTCTATACAAATTTACATAAATAGTTATTATAAATAGATGTCTGTTTGTTAAAATAAATTTCTTAGTTTCTCACTAAAAAAATTATGATGCCAATTTTTAATTTATAGATATTGCTTGTAGCGTGAAAGATGTCATTTGTTGAACACATGATGCGGCATAGATTTGCCACTTATTTTTACATAGTTATGGGTATGTCAAAATCAATATCGTTACTTCTAATATTTTTAAATATAGAATAAAACCCATGACGTTGACTTTTAGGTGTCATGATATTTATAAGATTTTTCAATTTAATGTTTTTTAAGAGTTCCTTAATAAGAAATACTTACAGTTAGCATGTCTTTAATTTGTTTGTAAATGAAGTAATTTTTACCTAATAATATAGTTTTCTATAGTATAATTTTCTTGAATTAGAATTTGAAAGGAAACAGGTATAAATTCATGTTAGTAGTGCATGGATACTGTGAATATATGACATGTAATGATAAAGTATGTAACTATTAAATTCATATTAGTTGAATCAAATCAATGTTGATCAGTACAAGTTGAGATTAAATACTTGGAAGGAACAATCGTACAAATTAAAATACATAAGCTTATAAGGGTTGTTCAATTAAAATTAGTTGGGGTATCCTAATAATTTAATAGATTAGAAACTACCTTCTATCATTATATATTACCTTAATGCTTATCGAAGGCACTTTTTTCAAACCATATGTTTTTTAATTACTAGGCTAAAGATCTCAAGTTCGAGACGTAGCGGTTGCTACATAAAAATTTATCTTGTTCTATGCATTACTTAAAAATTGCATTCTAGACTTGAGCTAAAAAAAAATCATAACTAACCTTATTTTTATTACATTATTTTTAGTTTATTTAGAATATGTTATTATTATTCATGCGTGTTTGTATAACTACATGTTTGAAAAGTTAAAATATATAATTGTTGGATATTATAATTTTACCAAAATAGTTTATTTGATGCATATAATGAATAAAAAATTACATATATGTATTTTGTTTATTATCATATAAACAAATTTTGCTGTCTCATCTGCCAATTATGTTACCTTGCCAAATAAATGTAAAATAAATGAATAAGGAAAAAAAAAGAAAGAAAAAAGAAGAAAGAGAAAAGAAAAGGATAAGACTGGTCTTAATTTGCTTGAATATATCTGTATATATCATTCTCTTTACAAGCTGAGCACAGGAGGCTTATAGAGCTCTATGAGTATTTCGCTTAGTCAATATAAATTACCTATGCCAAGTTTTAAACACAATATTGTGAAATTCTAATTATTTATAAAACCAAGCTTGAAGAAGATCCATCTCTTAATTATGCTGCTTGTTTTAAACCATGATGTTGTTTTATTTTTTTGCAATTTTATTGTCCTTTTATCTTGGATATTGATCCGGATATTTTTTATATATATGAATTTATGAAGTTGACACCACTACTTGAAGATTTTAATCTCCAGCAACAGCGCCCCAAAACTTGATCCCAATATTTTTTATATGTAAGGATTTATGAAGCCGACACTACTACTTGAAGATTTTAATCTTCGACAATGACGCTAAAATCTTTGACGCGGGCAGATTTAGTATGAGATTTTTGTAGATATTTTTCAATATTTCAAAATTACACACAACAACTATATAATAAATATGCAATATAATCCCAACAAAAATATTTTTTATGAAAATAATTTATCTTTTAAAACTCTTTTTAAACTGTCAAATCCCTTTTAATATCAGCGCAAGTATACGTATTGCTCAAGTAATAAAGAACTTTAATGGAGTTCTAGATATCGATCACACAGTGAAGTTGAAAAATTCTAAAGTAAATTATGAAAATTATTTTATAACAAAAATAAAGACAAAAGAAAAAGTAAAGTGCAAAGTTTGTAAATTAACTACTCAAGTGAATGCTAATTAAAATGCAGATGTAATACTATAGAAGTTAAACTAAAATTTCAAAAGTAAAATTACAAAAATTAAATAAAGTTTTTGTTGTGACGAAATGTTCAAATTTAAGAAAGTATCATTCTCTTTTACAGTGAGTATATGAATTGTGTAGAAATTGAAATCATTTGATAATATATATAAACTGTTTTGTGTCAAATAGGAGCAATCATATTCTTTACCCTCTTCCAAGTGCTATAAAAATATTGACTAATCCAGAGTTTGATCCCTAATTCCGTGGTTAGGTTGGGAGGTTACCACCTGCCACTCTAGAGCTCCCACTATTACCTCCCACGAGAGCTAACAATCTCGCATTAATTTTCAATCAACTGAACTAAATTTGAGATTTTAATATGTCACCTTAAAATCTCAAATTCTGCATCAAACAAAGTATATTTCCCTATTTATTTGCACCCAATCATATGAATGATATATTCTCTCATGAAATCAAATGTGATTCTCCCTATGTTGTAGAAATCATCTCATTTAAGAACATATGTCTCTCAACAAGTTTTAACATTTCAATTAACTAAATCGAAAAGTAAATGAAAATCAGAATTCAAGTGAGCACAAATTATTATCATTTAAAACCGCGGAAAACAAAATCTATTCTTCACAAAACCATACGTCAAAGTAGGGAGAAGAATAAAGAAGACTATTCAGAATTCATGAGAATGATACAATAAAACACATATTTCATATATAAAAACATTTATAAAACAAAAGAAATAAAAATACAACTTATCTCACAATCCTTCCCAAGCAAATCCGTAAAAGTTCTGTTCAAGTCTTTCTCTCTTTACAATTACTCTCAATTCTCTCTTAGAAGTGTAATAAAAAAGAAATATCTCACCTTCCCTCTTCTCTTACAACCCTAGAAGAAAATTTCCTCTTCTCTCTCTATCTCTAACTCACGCCCCCTTTCTCTCTCTCTCACGCCACCCACAAAAGCCTCCTTCAACTCTATGAAGTCCTTTTATTTTATTTTGTTCTTTCTCCTTTGGAAAAGAATTCAAAATTTCCTCCAAAAGTCAACTCTTTTGAATTCGAAAGATGTGTCATTTGATCTAAGAGTTATATTCCTTCATAAAAGAATATTCTAAAGTGTCTAGATGCATTGAATTACTCCAAGAAGTGTGTAAAATAAGTATCTTTTTGGAATTCGCGCAAAAATTTGTCTCAAATCGCCTTAATTTGAAAAAGTAGTCTCTGACGCATCATGCACGCCAGTTCTCTGTTGCGCCAGAATCCCAAAATTCGTTGTTTTTGCTCCAAATTTCGTCATATTTTACCATTTTTGCTCCAAATGCCTTAAAATGATATACCTGCAACAAAACACACAAAAATACATTTCTTTAAAGTGCTATATCACAAAAAATAAGCATAAAATAGGTACTTAAAACAGTATATTATTTTGGTATATCAAATATCAATAAATTTGAAATTTATTTAATAGATCCTTATGGGTCAATGATTCTATTATCAAGAAAATTCACCGGTGTAAATAGAAGGGGGTTTGTTTTCTATTTTATGTGTGGTGATTAGACATTATTGAGCTTGTTAGAAAAAAATGAATGAACCATATAAAACAATGCTGGTTGAGCCTAAAATTAAACATTAAAAGATATTGTTCGTGAACAGATTGTAATTGAGCCTTACTCGAGTTTATTTATGAACTTAAAATGATACTATTTATGAACATAAAGGAAACAAACAAATTTTTTTTTTTAAGCTTGTTTATTTAGTAATCGAGTAACTATGAAAGTGCTCAAGCTCGTTCTATTAATTAATCAAACGAGCATGAATGAGCTTTAATCGGGCCGAGCCATGAATAGCTTGTTGAATGCTTGGTTCAGTTGCGGCCCTTAGTGCGTTCTTACAATAGCTTGATCTGAATGACTTCGGTGCATTTATATCTTACATAAACAAATGTGTTTACTGCAGTTCTCATAATTTTGGCGAGGCAGTTGATGGTTAATGGTTTCAACAAAATGTTAGAACATAACCAATTATTTGGTGGGACATGGCGAGGTGCTTATGCTACATTGTGTTTTTCATGTGGTTACTTTGCCTATGATCAAATGGACATGCTTGTATATCAGCTGTACACTGGTCCGTTTCCGTCGATTCTTGCACACCATCTCGTTCTGCTGATTTGCTTTACGCTGGCCCTGTATCGACACGTTACAATCAACTATCTTATTTTAACTCTTGTCTGTGAGGTATGTGGAATCTCTCTGATGACCCTGTTGTCATTTATATTTTTTATTTTTATTTTTGGCATTTACATACAAATCGCCCTCCCAATTCTTATGTATTTACATATCTAACCCCTAAACTTTGCTTTTTACGTTTATAACAAACAATTATTTTATACTGCATAAAAAATACCTCTATTTAACTTTTAAAAAGTGAAAAATACATTTACGTGCTTAGGTAAGGTAGTATAGACGTAAAAAATGATAGTTTGGGTGTTAGATATGTAAATTTTTTTTTTGTATGTTAGAATCATTATTTGTGCTGCCTTTATTTGATCGTTCTACTGATATTTAAGCTGGAGCTATAGTAATTGTACTTCCATGACACATTAAGATACTGGGATGTACCTTTTATTGTAATTTTATTATGGAAAATTTACACATGTACCACTTAATTCCTATTTATTTACATATCTAGCACTTAAAAACTTCAACCTATGCTGAAAAGGTGTGGTTTAATTTTTAAAAGTTGAAATAGTGGTATTTTTGATGTGATATGAAAGATTTGGGTGGTATAAATGTAAAATGTAAGGTATAGGTATTAGATATGTAAATACTTAGGAATTGGGTGGTTCATATATGAATGCCTCTTTACTTGTGGGTTGTATGCATGTTACCTGTGTAGTGTTGTCGGAATTTTCATTTGTTTTAATGAATTATAAAATTAAGGGGCAATTACTACAACCCAATTCATATCTTCTTACATATCTAAAATACCACCCAAATTATTTATATCACATAAAAAAATACCACTTTTTTAACTTTTAAAAGTGAAATGCGCATTTTCATGTAGAGGCAAGGTGGTATATATATATATTGATATTTAAATACATAAGAATTGATTGGCATATATGTAAATCTTTCTAAAATTAATTAATTTTCTTTTAAAAGAATCTTCTTGTCAGCATTAGCCATTTTTTCGTTATANTACCACTTTTTTAACTTTTAAAAAGTCAAATGCGCATTTTCATGTAGAGGCAAGGTGGTATATATATGTCGATATTTAAATACATAAGAATTGAGTGGCATACATGCAAATCTTTCTAAAATTAATTAATTTTCTTTTAAAAGAATCTTCTTGTCAGCATTAGCCATTTTTTCGTTATAGTGAGACTTTTCACATATATATATATATATATATATATATATATATATATATATATATATATATATATATATATATACANCAATGCTGATCCCATGTATTAACCTGCTGAAACATTTACCAGGATATTGTGATGCATTGTTCAGATTTATAAATGCATTAACAACAAGGATTTCTCTAAACGAAATTTACATGCATACCCACATTTCACCCAGAGAGGATGATATATACTCGTATAACATCTTGGTGTCATAAAATTATGCATGAAAAAATATATTTTAGTTTTAAAAAGACAGTGATTGTGGTATTTTTGATGTGATGTTAAAGATTTTAGCAGCATGCTTGTCAATATGAAAGTTTAGGTGCTAAATATCTAATTACATAAGAATTGTGTGTTATGTATGTAAATGACCCTTTCTATGATTGTCATAATCTAATTACAGTCATAATATCTTGGTGTTGTAAAACTATGCATGAAAAGATCTTTTTAGTTTTGAAAAGATAGTGATTGTGGTATTTTAATGTGATATTGAAGATTCGAGTGACATGCATGTAAATATCTAATTAATAAGAATTGTGTGGTATGTATGTAATGCCTCTTTCTTGATTGTCATCATACTTGATTACTTGGGTGTTAAGTTTCATGAAAAATTTCTTGCAATTTTGTTGCAAACCAGCTGCAAGGCAAATCTAGTCCCCGCATGAGATCTCGGTCATCTCATAAGATTTTAGAAAACGCAAAATAGGGACAAAAGAAAGACTCCAACAAATTACACAAAAACTTCCAATTTTCTTGCTCTCTAAGAACTTTTAGGGACAAGGGTCTCTTAACATGAGTTCCCACAAACAATATTATGAGGAATGAATTAAAGGCAGACATAAATATGAAACAATAAACTTTTTATCCCTACACGATAGTGCAAGCCTACCCAAGGCGCCATCAATTGGGCTCATCGTCGATCTTAAGATACGACCCAGTGGCTTGGCTCTTCTTGTCTTTGTTTGAACCACGCTGCATCATCTCAACAAAATATTTGTCAATGGATGAACTAGCTTTACCTTCCCATGATAGGGATCTTACCCCACCTTATTTTTTTCGGGCAGGGTGAGTCTCGAACCTGGCACTTGGGGATTCTTCTCTCTGTTTCAAGCTAATGTGCTATGCATTCGAGCATGATTTTACTCATTTCAGACATCAAAGCTTTAGAAGTTTTATTTATGCTAAAAATCTTATCACCATGATACACTTCAGAACCAAAATCAATAAGAAACAACAACGAAACGATAATAGATAGTTGTAAACAATTCAAATAAGGGATGTCTTACGAAACACAAATGAAAACAAGCAAGATACAATGATGATCTACTTTTCGAGAGGTAGATCGGTTCTCCCACAACCATAGATGCTATTAGGAACACCACAAGAAGAATAAAAACAAAACAAATAACAAAACATGCATAATGAAAAACAAATCCTAGGTTATTCCTCTTAGTAGAATCCTCCCACAACATTTCATACTTTTTTTTCCAAACTTGTTCTCCAAACTCTTTTAATTTCTTCTCATTGAGTATATGTGATTAAGACCCCTCGTGGCCTCCACTTGCTGCTGCCTTCTTTTAATTGCAACAAATTCCCGCCCCGCGCTTTATCATGGAAAAGATAGGTCCGTTTGCTGTTGGGGTGGGTCGGTTGGGCGGCACTCGACCGGTCCCTCCTGGACCGGTTCGCCTATAGACGTAACAATACTCATCTCTCAAAGAAGTACCTTGTCATTAAGGTGGAAGGATGAAAACTGCTTGCGGATCACCTCGTACGACTCCCACGTTGTTTTTTGGTCTAACAAACTTTTCCACTTAACTAATACCTCTTTTGCTCTTCCTACTGATCGATGCACTCCTTCGATCTCAAACGGTTCCAAAATCACCTCCAAGTCCTCCGCCAGCTTCGACGATAGTGTAGACGAGGGTATATGATCTCAAAGTGTATGTCTTAGTTGTGATACATGGAAGACCGAGTGTAGTTTGGACGATGATGATACCTTCAAACGTAGGCCACCGCTTCGATACGTGTTATCACCTCATAAGGTCCAAAGTTTCTCGGTGAAAGTTTCTCGCTTCTCCTTCTGGCCAATGTCTTCTGTCGGCAGGGCCTTAGCTTTAAGTAGATAATGTCCTCTAGTACAAATTGCACCTCTCTCTTGTGTTTATCTACTTTCCTCTTCATGATTTGTTGAACTCTTAGTAGACGCATCTTAAGCTCTGCTAGTATTTTGTCACTCTCTTCCAAATATTGATCGACGCTGGATACCGGTGTAGCGTTATGACCATAATGTGTCAAGTGAGGTGGATCACGACCATACAATATCTTGAAAGGCTGGTTTGAGCTGCAGTATGGTACAGAGTATTATACCAATATTCAGCCCACGCAATCCACTTGGCCAATAGCTTTAGCGCATCAGATACAAAATAACGCAGACATGTCTCTACACTCCTGTTGTTCACCTCCGTTTGCACATCGTTTTAGGGATGATATGCGGTTCTTATCTGAGATACCGTCCCTTGTAACTTGAATAACTCTTTCCAGAAGTGGAGAAAGAACGCTTTGTCCCTGTTCAAAACAATCGATTACGGTACTCCGTGCAAACAGATCAATTCCCTGATAAGCATCGCTGCAACTAAGACCGCAGTGTAAGGATGTGTCGTAAGAGAATGAAATGTACATACTTAGGCGATCCACAACCACCATAATCATTGTGAACCCTTCTGACCGTGGCAACCCCTCGATAAAATCCATTGTCACTTATTTTCAAAGCTTCCATGGTAATACTAATGGTTGTAGTAACTCTCTTGGCGTCGTGGTCAAGTGCTTGTGTCGCTGACACACATCGCATTTTGCTACCATGTCTTTTACGTCTATGCGCATCCCAACCCAATAAAGTTCTGCTGCTAGACGACTGTAAATTTTCTATACCTCTGAGTTTCCCCCGATCACACTTCCATGAAATTCTTGTAATAAACTGGGAATATATGCCGATGTCTGGGTAGCATGAATCACCCCTGGCGAAGCAACAACTGCTCCCTCAATGCATATTTTGAATTACTATTCGGATCTTGTAGTAACTCGACATTTATTTTCTTCAGCTCCTCGTCCCATTCGCTTTCACATTTCAAGGCTTCCTAATCTAGGACTGAGGGCACAAATAGGCCCATTAGTTGGGGTTCTTCTACCTTTCTTGACAGTGCGTCGGGCTGCCTTATTCTCCAATCCTGGTTGGTACTGAATGTTAAAATCATACCCAATAGCTTGTATAACTATCTCTGTTGCTCCTCAGTCACCATACACTACTCCAGAAGATACTTTAACTCATCTGATCTGTCCTGACCAGAAAGTGTCGTCCAAACTGGTAGGGCCGCTACTTTTGAATGGCCAATACAATCTCCATCAATTCCCGTTCATATACTGACTTGAGCCTAACTTTGGCTGAAGCAGGCAATCGACGACTGGTTCTGCATGGGCACTGCTCCCAACACGTACCTTGACACATCTATTTCCATCACAAATGGTTTATTGAAATCTAGATGCGCTAATACGGGTACACTAGTTATGATCCTCTTCAGATGTTCAAATGCCTGTGTTGCTGCTTCCCCCTTTTAAAATTATCTTTCTTTAATTGCTCCGTCAGTGACCATGCTATCATGTCATATCCTCTCAGGAAGTTCCGACAGTAGCCGCTGAGAGCCAAGAATCCTCTTAACTCCTTCATAACTCCTTGGTAAGGGCCAATTAATTATAGCTTTGATCTTGAATTGATCCACTGCTAACCCTGTTTTGATTACCACGTCTTAGGTACTCCATCTGCAATTGTGCAAAAGAACATTTCTTCAGATTGACGTACAACTAATTTTCTTTCAATGTCTTTAGGACTTTCCTTAGGTGCTCACATGCTCTATTTCCGGACAATTGTAGACCAGAATGTCATCAAAGAAAAATATGACAAATTTTTGGAGGTAAGGGGACTGCATTGTCGGTGGGACATTGGTGAGGTCAAACGACATCACTAAGAACTCATAATGTCCATCACGTGTCATGAACGCTGTATTGTGTACATCCACAAAATTCATCTTGAACTGGTGGTACCTCGGCTTAAGATCAAATTTTGAGAAAATGATTGCCCCATACAGCTCAACCAGTAACTCATTAATCATAGGAATAAGAAACTTGTTCAACACCGCCTCCTTGTTCAAAGCTCGGTAGTCCACGCAGCCCGGTAGTCAACACAAAATTTTCGACTGCCATCTTTTTTCTTCACCAACAGGACTGGACTGGAAAATGACTCACTCTAGGCCTGATAATCCCAACCTTGAGCATCTCTCAGATTAACTTTTTATCTCATCCTTCTGAATTTGTGGCTCACGCATATTCTCTATACCCTCTTCCTGAACTAAAAAGCATCTGAAGGTTCGCTTCTTGCAATGGTGACTTGAGGCATTTTTCTAGTCACAACAGTAACAAAATTCTTTTTTTCTTTTATCCTGCACTTATGCATCTGTGAGGCACTTAAAATTGCCGCCGGAATGGGTCCCTATATTCTTCTTCTTCGGCGTCTCCTTCTGAAATGACACCATTTGGGTCCTCGTTATTGCGGCTGTCAAGGTGCACTTGTAGGATCCTCCGGTGTTGCCTCATTGAGTGTTCTTTTTCTCCTGTTTTTTATCCTCCATCATCTGGGCGAGCTCCATTATTTCCCTCAATTCTTGCATTCTCAAGAGGCGGATGATTGCTCGTTTGTCAGGCTTTAAGACTTTCAAGAAGCTTCTTTCCAGTCCTGCTGCAGAAATCCCCTCAACCTTCTTGACAAATGCTCCAAGATCATCCGATATTTCTTAACCGTCCCCTCCTTAGTCAAAACATAGAATTCCTCGTGTAGGTCTCCTTCCCGATTGACTCAGAAACGCTCCAACAAGCAACCCTTAAACTCCTCCAATGAGTATATCAGATACCTTGTCTCCATTCATTGACGTTAAAGCCTTTCCCTCGAAACATAATCCCGTTGCCTGAGCTTTTCTTCCTAAGTTAACTCATTGATTGCAAAATATCGCTTCACCTAATACACCCACCAATGTGCATCTTCCCCTTTGAAAATCAACAACTTTCTACCCCAACCACATCTTTCTCTGGTATTTCCCCCCATGTATCTAGGGTGGAACTCCTTCCTTCGATCATAGGCATACCTAACTCCAGATTCTTTCCTTCCTCCATCATGCTCTTCCGTGCAACGTACACCATCCTTCCAATTTTCGGCCCATCCCCCTCCATTGGAAGTCTCTACTACCCTTCCTCTGGAGTCTTATGGGGACGCTCTTATTGGTAGATGATGTCTTCCTTGTTTTCATCTTTCGAGCTTCTTCCCTTTTGACTTAGCCAAGGATTTTCTGATCAACCTTTTGTTAGGGTTTATAACTGGACCGATCGACACGGCCTTCGATTGCATATGTTTGAGCTTTTTCATCATCTCACGGATTTCTCCTATGCTCTCAAATCCATCATCCATTCGACTTTCAATGGAAGAAAACTCGTCTCCCATGGCGGCGAATTTCTCTTCCATTCCTGATCTGATTTGCCCTACCTATCCTTCTAAAACATCAAATTTGTTTGCTGCCATCTTACCAAGATCTAGGCTCTGATACCAATTTGATACACTCTAGAACCAAAATAAACAAGCAACAACGATGAAACGACAATAGATAGACGGAAACAATTCGAATAAGGGCTGCTCTTACGGAACACGTGAAAACAAACAAGATACAATGGTGATCTACTTTTGGAGAGGTAGATCAACTCTCCCACAACCTTAGGCGTTGTTAGGAACACCACAAGGAAAAGAAAAACACAACAACCAACAAAACATGCATAAAGAAAAACAAACCATAGGTTATTCCCCTTAATAGAATCCTTCCACAACATTTCAAACTTTCCTTTCAAACTTTCCCTCTGAACTCATTTAAATTCTCCTCAACGTATTTGATTAAGGCCTTTGTGGACCCCACCTGCTCCTTACCTTCTTCGGCCGCAGCAAATTGCTGCACCGCCCTTTCTCGAGGAAAAGGCCGGCCCACTTGCTGTTGCGGTGGGCCGGTGGGGTGGCACTTGGCAGGTCACTCCGAGATCGATTCGCCTATAGGCATAGCAGATGACCATATGCACACATTCCTGTGTGCATCACTTGGCTTGCATGCACATCTATCTAATTTTTTTTTGGAAAATTTGTTTGCATACCACTCAATTCTTATGTATCTGAACTTCAATTTTTACATATATGCTATCTTATCTATGCAAGAAGAGGTGTATTTCACTCTGAAAGTTTATAGTGGTATTTTTGAGGTGATGTGATTGATTTGTGTGGTATAAATATAAAAAATTGTAAATACTAAAAATACATTTTAGTTTTAAAAAGATGGCACAATCGTCATCTTTTTAAAACTAAAATATATTTTTACATTTATATACGTACATACCACCCAATTCTTATATATATGGGCAAAAATACCAGAATCGCCATCTTTTGAAAACTAAAATATATTTTTACATTTATATACATACATACCACCCAATTCTTATGTATTTACAACTTTTTACATCTCTCTCTCTCTCTCTCTCTCTCTCTCTCTCTCTCTCTCTATATATATATATATATATATATATATATAGATGTAAGTTATTGCATGTGCGTGGCCGCATGCATCACTTGGCTTGCTTCGCGCATTCACGCACATGACACACAATTAATTATTGTTGTCGCACACGCACGTGCCTTACCATGTGCTTTTTTATGTAGCATATTCGGTTTGCCATGCAACTAGCTTACACAACATTGATATATGTGAAGTACATGTTTGTATATGGCCATTGCCTGTCACCTGCAAAAGTCAATTTCAAATGCATGCCCCTAGGATGCATAGATGCGGCAACGGGTGCATGAATATGTCTCAATACACATGACTCATTTGTTATTAAAAAATTTAAGCGGTGGACACTACATTATACTTTTAATACCTAAAAAAGTAAAAATATTGTAAAGAAATTAAATAAATAGAATTTTAAAAATAATTTAGAAACTCTTTTTCTTTTTTATTTGGATTTCTAATACGAAATAAACTTATACACGTCATTCTTGATTGAAAGTTCAAAGGAAAAAAAAGAAAGAAAAAATTATTACTCTACATATGATGTAATATTTAGATGTTTGTGAAACTAATGGTTAGCAAAAGAGTAGTCTGAAGAATTTTTAGTATAAGAAAGATGCCAACATGCGAAGGACCTGAGGATTCAATGTGAAGTGGAAAGGTATGACAGGACAACTTCACTATATTTGTGTTTAGGACCTCAGGCTTCAACAATGAGAGGAAAGGACGTCGCTTGTCACGTGTGGAGAACCTTATGCTCCGCTGGTTGCTAGATTCATAGATATGGTGATCCTGATCTCGCATGTGAGAATGAAAAAGAACGCCTTTATGTGAGAGCTGAAGAGGAAAATGAAAGAGTAAATATAATCTCTAAAGAATAAAAAATTATATTAAAAATTACTTTTTATTTTATAAAATTTAATTCAATTAGTTAGGCCACACACTCAAATTTTTGCCATGTACTGTATGTGTTGGGGGCATGTTGGGCTGGTCCATGTCTGACACTACATACCTCCTCAGTCAAAAGTGTCATTGGTTTTGTGGGTCAAGTTCAGTTCTAACCTGATATTGACATGATCCAAAACTGTTTGAACTAAATCCAACTCAAATATTAAACGGGTCAGAAAAATCAAATCTTGACCTAACATGTCTTCAACTCGTTGACTTGAACCCTAACCATTTAAAATAAGAAATAATAGCGATTCGGTCAAATTCGGGTCAATATTGGGTCAATTTTGGATTGAGTGTGCATTTTAAGTCAATTTCAGGTTAACATGTCATTTAAGGATTGGCGGGTTAATGCAGCCCGAAGAATTAAACGGGTTGGGATTGCTAACCCAAATCTATCAAAAAATTATTCGGTTCAACTTGTACACGGATTTTTCAAGTCGGGTTCAGATTAAGTTGGTGTGTCGGCGACAATTTTGACACGCTTAATTAGCATAAACAGACATGCATCACACAACAAGCAATTAGTTAGGACATGGGGTGCACATTTTTTTGCCATGTTTGACCCGTTGGAGGTATGTCGGGCTGGTCCATGTTTGACACGAGTTGAACAATGCATACCTGCATAATCAGAAGTGTCGGTGCAAAGTAAACATGAACATGCCATGCATACAAGCATTAGTTAGCATAAATCAGCATGCATCATGCACCACAAGCATCACACTTTTGCATCTGTCTTTTGGGACCAACAAAAGTTGCAAGGCTAGCAACCATTGGTCGAAGTCCGTGCCATGATCTTAGGTGCCTAACACTCGCTACCTTGTTCTAAATAAACTCTGAAAAATTTCCTCGATGATTAGATTGGGGAAATCAGAAACGCAGAGTCCAGATGACATGCCTGTACCAAGCAAGTTTATGGAGTGAAATTGTAAGTATAACTTAAGAGGGAAATCATGCCACTCAATTCTTATGTATTTACATATCTGACATCTAAACTTAAGTTTTTTACATAAATGCCACCTTACCTATGCATGAAAAGGTGTACTTCGCTTTTTTAAAGTTAAAATAGTTGTATTCTTGATGTGATATGAAAAATTTGTGCGGTGTGAATATAAAAAATAAAGTTTGGGTATTAGATATGTAAATACAGAAATTTGTTGGTTTTTATGTAAATGCCCTTACATACATAGTAGCCTATGTAGGATGTAGCTACATATCTAACAACTAAACTTCGCTGTTGATAGTTATACCACCCAAATCATTCATATTACTTCAAAAGTGCCACTATTTTAACTTTTAAGAAGTGGAAAATACCTTTACATGCATAGTTAAGATGGCATATATGCAAGAATTGAAGTTTATGTGTTAGATATATAAATACATAAAAATTGAGTGATACATATGTAAATCTTCCTGAAGTATATTACAGATTGATGTGAGAAGGGCTCTATTCTGTTGGAGACAATGTGATTGACTGCCTAAAAATTGATGAACTATGAAACGTTGAATTGGATCTGATGTGGCTGTAGATTTGTTTGAATCAAACATGAAATAGAGTCAGATAAATAATAGAAAGTTGCCTACCATATAGTTCTATCTTGACCTTCAGCTCTCCTGTTGTATATTTTTTTTAGAATATTTTCCACAAGTTTATGTATGTCACTTTTTTGGTCACTTATCATGAAACATTTTATGACGAGAACTTTGTGATAATTCTGAAAGCTTTTAAATTTTGATTTGAATTATTTATAATATCGACACCCATTTTTTTGGCTAGATTTTTATAATCGAGGTATTGAAAATCAGACCGGACATTGATTGGAAAGGAGAGGTTCAACGGCTCTACTAGAGTTGAACTGAAAATTTAAATGATGTAATAAAGATATTTTCTAAGTTTGAATATGCAATATTCTAATCTTGGCCACTTTGCTCTTGAATATTTTAAAATATGGTTTTGAGGGCAAATTTTGGAACATAATGTTTTAATTTTGTTTTCTATTTTTAATCTAAATCTTTTATTTAGCAATTCGATCAAAATCAAAAGTGAAACCTTCATCAAGAATAGAATCGGATTGTTCTTAAAAAACCAGACTAGTTCGTAGATTCAATGGTCGTTTTTTTTCCAGTTCTATATGAAAGTGTTTTTGGTTTTGGACCGAAGTGACCAGTGGAACGATTCACGATTAGTTAGATTGGAACGGCCGGTTCGGTCTCGTTTTCATAACCATGACATAATTTTGAAGAAAGAATTCTCCTGGATATAATGAAGCCAGTCAATGGTGTACTTTAAGGATAAGATAAATGTTCTAAATTATAAAGGATGATTTACATACATACCACTCAATTCCTATGTATTTTCATATTTACCATCTAAATCTCGATTTTTTACATAAATACCACCTTACCTATGCATGAAAAGGCATATTTCATTTTTTAATAGTTAGAATGGTGGTATTTTTAATATGATATGAAAGATTTGGGTGATATAAATGTAAAAGGCAAAGTTTAAGTGTTTGATATGTAGTTGCGTAAGAATTGCGTGGTGTGTATGTAAATGCACCAATTATGAAGGAAAAGCAAATGTCTTATAACTCTGAACAATTCGCCTTATTATTCCCATAAAGATTGATCGTAGATTTGTTCCTAGATTTAAACATCTAATCCAGTTAGATCAACTAACAAGCTTAACTTTGGTTCCCAGATCCACTCCATATTTCTTCACATCAGGAAATTACGACGCATGACCGGCATTCGAGACGCGAAGAACGGCATAGTGAAGATTGAATGGCTTCTCAACTGGGCGAGCTTCTTCGCCGCAAGGCTCGTCTGCCACATTCTCATCACCTGTAAGCTCATCGTCGACGCATCGAAGTTCGGTGAAGGAATTGAGCTTCCCCTTGCGCTGTTTGGAATGGCTGGAATGAATCTGCTTAATGTTTTCCTTGGCATTGATCTCTTCAAAGCGTATAGGAAGGAGAAGATTCAGTAGAGGTACTCTGGAGTTATTTCTTCTGCTCTCTTTGTCTTACATCAAGTGGATTAGCTTCAAGATTTTGTAATTTTTGACTTTTATTAGGCTCTTTTTGATAAACATAATTTGAATTATACATCGTTGTATTGATTAAATTATCTGTGTAGGTTAGCTCTTCTTCTTGCTGTAGTAGTTATTAGGAGGGTAAAATTGGATAGTTTTTGACATATAAGACGTTTTTACATATTCATCACACAATTTTTATGTATTTATGTATCTGACATTGTAACCTTTGATAGTTATTTATGTAAGACCCAAAAACCGAGGGGATTAGCATAAGGATTTACCATGTTTTAACTTATAATTGGCTTTTTATTTATTTATTTATTGTTTCAGCAATTAGTAACTTTAAATATACATTTGCTGTAATGATTATCTGCTGTTTTTTCTAGTGACATTTACATAAATACCACCCAATTCCTATGTATTTACCAGTATAACACGAAAAATTTACTTTTTTACATTTAAATCCCCCAAAATTTTCATATCACATAAAAATACCTGTATTTATACTTTTAAAAAGTGAAATACATCTTTTCATGCATAAGTAAGGTGACATATATTTGAAAATTAAAATTTAAGTGTTAGATATGTTATTACATAGGAATTAAGTGGTATTTCTGTAAATCTCCCTTTTTTCTATTGTAGTTATAGTTATGTAAAATGGGGATGGTTATTAACTAAATAGGGGGATTTACATGTATGCCACACAATTCTTGTATATTTACATATCTAACTTCTTAGCTTTGATATTTATTTGTATAACATCAAAGTTTCTAACATCACATAAAAATATCACTGAAATGAGTGGAATATACCTTCTTATGCTGTGTTTTGGGGGTAATTTTGACACTAAAGTGTTATATAAATTTTAAATTTAAATGTTAATAGTTAGAGACATATAAATACTAGGACTAATGTAGTATGTATGTGTAAATCCAACTAATTAAAATTAATATGAATTTATTTGATTTATTCTTTTGATAATATTGTTTGCAATAGTGTCACTGCATGCATGTGTGCGTGATTTTACATATTATGTGATTTTTATTTTAGAACTTGGCATAAAAAATGCAATTGCTGGTGTGAAATTTGCTTTATTTATTGAATTATTCAGGACGCTTTTTTGCATTATTTAGGATGTTTTCGCGGCTTCACAGTATGACACTATGCAATTAGGTGTTTGTTAATTGCATCATAGCGGCATTTTTTGCACTGCGGTATGTTATAGTGTCATTTTAACAACACGGTCATTCAAGCACGGTCCGCGTTTTGTTACCTGGTAATTAGTTTGAGAACCTAGCTCTTTGTTTTCGAGCGATTAACTATGCCCTTGCTCTTCAGTTTTGAGCTACTGCCTCTGTCCTAGCTCTTCATTTTTGAGGGACTGTCTTTGAGGGAGGTTGGGGAGAAGGTGATCAGAAATATTTATCTTTTCGTAAATGCATATGTACATTCTATATTCTTCAATTTCTATCTTTTTCGTAAAGGTATGTACGTTCTATATTCTTCAATTTTTATTGGTATATTCTTTATAATTTTTGTTTTCGAGTTGATTCGACCTTCCTCTATTGGTTTTTTTATGCTTCTATTCTTTTCCGTTGATGTGAAATCTAATTTCGAAGGGATTGTATCTTGTCGAACTTGTTTCTCCATGGGTTTGTTTTTTTGTCGAGTTTGTCTTGGAACAGAAGACGCATATGTAATTTCAATTTTATGTGGGTAATTTTTTTATGTCAGATTGATCTATCGTTTCTGTAATATCCGAAAGTTATTGTGTTTAGAAATGAATGCATTTGGTGCTTCACTATGTAAATATCTTTGCGGTTTCTTTAATGTTTTGAACTTAAGATTGTTTGAGAATATCTGAAAGTACTTTTTGTTTGTTATTTACCCCCTAAATAATATGAAAGTCTGGTTACATATGTCTAATCTGTATGTTAAATGATTGTTTTTGAGTGACTTATGATTGTTCGAGAATATCGCTGGTAGAATCCAACCTAATCCTAACTAGAACCCAACCTAACCCTAACCCTAAAATTACTCGCTAGTCCTCTCATTTCCAATCCACCCTAGTCCTAGCCCTCACTAGCCGCTCCTAGCACTACCCGAGCCCTCACTAGTCCAATCTAGCCCTAACCCAAGCCTAAACTAGCCCTACCCAAGCCCAACAAATCACCACACCCTCCTCCACCTAAACCTATAACCAACCCAATCTCATCATCTTTCCCTCATCTCATCCTACCTGAAACCGAAAAAATGAAAAAAAAAAAAAAAGGGAAAGGAAAATAATGTATTTATTTAGTCATTTCATCCATTCATTTGGTATTTTACCTTACATAAATGTATGTGGCTATGTTTATTCATGCTAGTTTATGTGGTTATCTACTGGTCCATGTGTTGTGTGGTTATCTTTAAAGCCAGTCCATGTGCTATGTGGTTATCTATCATATGCTAGTCCATGCCCTATATGGTTATCTTTCATATTAATCCATGTGTTATCTGCTTAAATCATATGCTAACCCATTTGTCACGTGCTTAAGCCCAATATCAGTTCATGGTAGTTCATGCGTTATGTGCTTAAATCCCAAGCTAGTTCATGCGTTATGTGCTTAAATCCCAAGCTAGTTCATGCGTTATGTGCTTAAATCCTATATTAATACATATATTATCTGTGTAAATCCCATGCTAATCCATTTGTTATGTGCTTAAATCCTATGCTAATCCATCTGTTATGTGAATGTATGTAAATGCCCGTAAAATTTATTAGATCCATAGCTCTGTTCACAATAATTAAAAATTTATATTGATTTTAACTTCAACATTTTTTTTTCTGTCAAAATTATAAAGCAAAGTTATGGTGATTTACATGACACTCAAACTTCAATTTTTACATAAATGCCTTCTTATGTTCCATGAAATGTATATTTCATTTTTTAAATGTCAAAATAAAGTATTTTTGTTGTGATGTGAAAGAAATGGGTGGTATAAAGCTAAATATTAAGTTGAAGTGGCGGATATGTAAATACCGACTTTTTTGGTGGTATGTATGTGATGCCCATCGAACAATTATTTCTCAAAAAGCGGAGGGAGTGGCGCTCTCAGTAAAGACGTCTCCTTTCCCTTCTTCGTTGCCTGCGTTCTGCTCTCCCTCGCGACTGTCTGACTTCGAAAGCTAAAGCCAAACCAAAGCTCAAAATGATGGCCAGTAACGGCGGCGGAGGCGGAGGAGGAGTGGCAGCCGATTCCAAGGTGGAGACTATCGCTCGGTTGGCGCAGTGGCGGATCGAGNATGCCCATCGAACAATTATTTCTCAAAAAGCGGAGGGAGTGACACTCTCAGTAAAGACGTCTCCTTTCCCTTCTGCTTTAGCCTGCGTTCTGCTCGCCCTCGCGATTGTCTGACTTGGAAAGCTAGGGCCAAACCAAAGCTCAAAATGATGGCTAGTAACGGCGGCGGCGGCGGAGGCGGAGTGGCAGCCGATTCCAAGGTGGAGACTATCGCTCGGTTGGCGCAGTGGCGGATCGAGAGCTTCGGCCCCTTCTCTACTCGCCGCTCCGACGCATTCAAGCTCGGCATCTGGAACTGGTTCGTTCCTCCATCATGCTCTCTAAATCGATTAAGGGATCGGCGTTGACACTTTGGCTGCACTTATTGAATTTATTGTTTCGATCGAAGGTATTTGTCCGTGGAGAAGAACCGGTACCTGTACATCCGACTCTACCCGGAGCCTTGCCGGGCAACTAAGGAGCAGCCGCCGCACGCTAAGTTTGTTCTCCGTGTATCCAACTCCGGCCCGGGCCGCCGAACCTACGTTTCCCCCGGTGGGCTTTCTTTCTATACCGAATCCTGATCACGCTTTTATTGTTATTGTTTTTTCGTTTTCTTATGCCTATAAATGAAGGGTCAGGACTCAGGATCAAAATTGATATAGTATATCAAGTTTACGCCCTAGATGTTTTGTATTTTCTTGAAGGTGTCGGTGGGTGTTAAGGATTTAATGACTGGTGGAACAAGGTGAGGTTTTGCATCATGGAGAGTGAAAATAATTGGGTTTATGTTAAGAAAGCTATACATTTCTTTCTTTATAGATTGGACACAATAGATGGAAAATAAGAGTTGTGTTTTAACGAGGTTAGATAGATAGATAGATACCACAGTTTGTGATGTTAATTAATGGTGTTAATTTTTTGTTAATTGGGTGTATGATAAGATATAATGTTAACCATCTAATGGTTGTAACTTTTGGTTAATTGGGTATATGATATGGATTTTATAAATTTTCATTATTGATTGGGCACAATAGGTGGAAACAAGTGTTTTAGTGAGGGCAAAATGACTTAATTTTTAAAGAGGCCGAGGAGACTTGAGATTTTAGTAAGATGATTGGATATAGGAGAACAAGCTTATAGGGAGGGTGTGACATATAGGGACAAGCCAAAACCTTGTAGATATAAGTTAATAAGTGATCAAATGCTATTTTTTCATGGAATGTCATAGAGAAGAAGGAAAGCATATTAGGAAACAATCAAGATTCTGTCCATATGAAATTCCTCCATGACATATATGGTTGTCCCCCTGCATTTGCTCCTATTTTAGAAACTAAGTATGCCACACAAAAAATGAAGGATTTCTTATAGTTTTTTTATTGTCATTGGGAATCTTCAATTTGGATTTGATTGATGAGCTTCCAAAAAGGGGTTTAATATTTTAAAAATTCTCTCTAAACTCACATGGATGGTGTCTCAAATTCCAAATAGAAGTAAGTATAAGTAAATTAAAATTAATTGTCATGAAATTAGACCTTTTTGACTGATCCAACGAGAGATTTCCTTCTTTGTCATACATGAACATGGGCTTCTTGAAGCTCTTTTTTTTTTTTTTTTTTTCTATACTCANTTCTATACTCAACTTTTTGATTTATTTATGATAGAATATGTATCCTGAGGAGAAGTGTTGATCCATGAATAAAATAATGTGGTTTTGTTGTTATTTATTTTTGTGGCACCAATTTGAGGCTATGAAGCTTTAGGGAATTATTTCCATGAATTCAATCATTAAATTGATCTATCATCATTTATGCATTAGTGGCATTGCGATATACAAGGCGGTTTATTCAAATCATTGATCAAAGATACTGTCGATAGTGGCATTACCAATCCACAACCATAGGTTGTTGGCTAGCCTCTGGTTTAGTTAGATGAGTCGTATAAGGGTGTTGTATCGACTATCAATTGTTGATAACTATGAGGAATTTTTTGTATAAAGATTGGAAAGCTTTTCCATTATTAAAAAAAATACCTTTCATTTTGTTCATTATGAGAAGCTCTAACAATTTGATGATGGGAATGCCATGTATACGGTCATTAAAACACTTGTTCTCACCTATAGGACTGTTCTATGACCATAATTTTGTTCACATCTTATTAATTTGGTTTTACTTATTTCCTCAAGTGCTCATTTGACTGCTTCTGATTATAAAATAGGTTTTCAAACATGTTAACTATAATTTTAGTTATTTTGTAGTGAAAATAAAATTATCATATTTGATCATTTTTCTTATAAAAAAGATGTAGTTATAATTTTCTATAATCAGGATTCATAGGTTCAAAGCAGGATTAAATCTATGAGAGACGTTATTCATTATACATTAATGATGAAATCTTTGACTAATTATCTAAATTAAGGATGAGAAGAGTTATTTAGAGATTAGAATGTTGAATCTAGTCTTTTTGAGTTCTCAATGTACGCAACCAAGTTACACAATGTTTAAACCTTCCTATAAATGTGCTTGAAAATACGAATATTGTTAAATTGTTTTAACTTCTGCCAAAATATTTCATGCATTCATTTTGACATAAAGCTCCGAGCCATTGAGAAGACCTTTGAACATATCTTAAAAAGACATTTGGTTGTTGCAGGGAGGAGTAGAAGCCATACATGAAGTGGTCATTCTAGTTCTGAATCAAATAACTATTGTTTCCATTAATAAATGAATGAGCGACAAAACCATTGGTGTTAAGTTTTTGTAAACTCAGGGTGCACGGCTATGAATTTGGCTTGAATAGCACTAAAAAATTGTATCAATTTTTGTTACCTTGGATTGAAGTCAACAAGTTGAATAGTGTTCCAAGCATACCTCAGATTGAGCTTGATTAAACTGAGCTTGCATCAAATCGAGTTAGCTTGTGATCATACAAAATATATTTATTTATATATGTGAATGCCTATATACTTATATATGTGTATGTTTTAAATTTCAATCATTTTATATATGCATCTTATATGTATGAGTCTATGCATTTATATTAAACTAAGAATTTAACTTGCAGGATTGAAAATTAATTAAGATTGGATTGTTTTTTGTGTCAAATTGAACTTGGATTGACTAATATTAAATTGACTAAGCCAATATATAACCAAACGTGGCTTGGCTAGAAGTTAAATTAAATAACTTTAAGTTAATCGTGAGCTGCAGTTGGATCAGCTCTAGATTGGATTGTTAACAACCCTTCTTGGGGGAAAGAGTCCATTTAACTAAATTATGTTCCATGCAGCGATCGTTTTGAATTTTTGAGTCTAAAAGCGATCGTAGGATAGAGTGGTTGAAATTGGTTTAACGAAGTAATTGTTTCTGACTGTTTGAATGGAAACTGTGATTGAGCCTCTCTTTGTCATTTGTGGTAGTATTTTCAGCAATCCTTATTTTGAAGGTGTGTTGGAGAGTTTAAAATCCTTTTGATTTAATTGCGCATCTCACCAAAACACAATCCCATAAATTCACCAGTCTCTTAAAGCAGGTTTTATATTTGGAGATTTACATACATACCACTCAATTCCTATGTACTTACATAACTAACACCTAAACTTCAATTTTTTGCCACCTTTCTTATGCATTAAAAGATGTATTTCACTTTTTTAAAAGTTAAAGTGATTGTATTTTCAATGTGATATGAAAGATTTGAGTGGTATAAATGTAAAAAGTAAAGTTTAGCTGTTAAATTTCTAATACATAGGAATTGGGTGGTGTGTTTGTAAATTTCTCTTTTTATTTTCAAACAACCAAATTGTTTGTGCTTTTGCAGGTTATTTTCAGTGGAGCATAAGCTTCATAAAGATTATCAGGGACTATAGAATATCACATGTATAGAATATAGGCTCAGTATAGTTAAACCTTAGACCAAACTAACTGTGATCCATATAATTTTCATTTATGTAGATCATCCTATAGGGAACGTATGATCGATTTTAGTGATCTTAACATCGTTAATAATAGTAAAACGTTTCATTTTTACCGTCGCATTAGTAAAAAAGAAGTTGAGGCTTTATGGAAAGCCAAGGGTGGAAAGTCTATAGGACTAGATGATATCCCAATTGAAGTGTGGAAATTTGTAGGAGATGTGGGAGTTTCTTGGCTTACTAAACTCTTTAATATTATTTGAAAAACTAAAAAGATGCCCGAGGAGTGTTGGAAGAGTATTTTGGTCCCCATTTTTAAGAATAAAGGGGATGCATAAGCGTGTGCAAATTATAGAGGAATTAAGTTGATGTGTCATACTTTAAAATTATGGGAGAGGGTAAGTGAGCATAGGTTAAGACGCATTGCAAAGATTTCTCATAATCAATTTGGATTTATGCTAGGCAGGTCTACTATCGAAGCTATACATTTATTGAGAGGTTTGATGGAGAAATTTAGAGATAATAAGGAGGATCTACATTTGATTTTTGTTGATTTAAAAAAATCTTACGATAAGGTTCCAATAGATATTCTTTGGAGAGTTCTTCAGAAGAAAGGTGTTGATATGACTTTTATTCAAGTCATTAAAGATATGTATACTAGAGTTGTTACTTGTGTTCGAACTGAAGGAAGACTGACCCATTATTTTCCTATTTCGGTTGGATTATGTCTAGGATCGGCTTTATGCCCATATCTTTTTGCTTTAGTGATGGATGGTCTTACTGGACATTTACAGGAGGATGTACCTTGGTGTTTTCTTTTTGTTGATGATATCCTTCTCGTGGATAAGACGAGAAAAATAAAACCAGGAAAAACTTAAATTATGGAGGTATACATTGGAGTTTAAAGACCTTCATTTGAGTAGAACTAAAACTGAATACATGGAATGTAATTTTAGTAGTAGTAGAAGGTCTACATTGAAGTCTAAAGGTCTTCGTTTAAGTAGAACTAAAACTGAATACATGGAATGTAATTTTAGTAGTAATAGCTCTAGCATTCGTTTAAGTAGAACTAAAACTGAATACATGGAATGTAATTTTAGTAGTAATAGCTGTAGTCATTTAAGTAGAACTAAAACTGAATACATGGAATGTAATTTTAGTAGAGAAGGTCTACATTGAAGTCTAAAGGTCTTCGTTTAAGTAGAACTAAAACTGAATACATGGAATGTAATTTTAGTAGTAATAGCTCTAGCATTCGTTTAAGTAGAACTAAAACTGAATACATGGAATGTAATTTTAGTAGTAATAGCTGTAGTCATTTAAGTAGAACTAAAACTGAATACATGGAATGTAATTTTAGTAGATAATAGCTCTAGTGACAGAAGTGTGACTTTGGGTGATCAAATTATTAAAAAGTGTGAACGATTTAGATATCTTGGGTCTGTTGTTCTTTTGGGTGATCAAATTATTAAAAGGCGTGAACGATTTAAATATCTCAAGTCTGTTGTTCAAAGTGATGGTGATATAGATGAAGATGCTAATAGTAGAATTCAAGTTGGTTGGTTGAAGTAAAGGAATGTTTCATGCCTTTTGTGTGATAGAAAAGTAGAGCTTAGACTGAAAGGAAAATTTTATTAGATGGTGGTGAGATCTGCAATGCTCTATGGCGCTGAATGTTGGCCTTTAAAAGAGAAGCATAATAATAAGTTAAGTGTTGCCAAGATGAGAATGATTAGGTGGATGAGTGGCTGGACACTTAGAGACAAAATGCGGAATGAAAGATATGAGAATGATTAGGTGGATGAGTGGTGTTACACTTAGAGACAAAATGCGAAATGAATAAATGAGAATGATTAGGTGGATGAGTGGCTTTACACTTAGAGACAAAATGTGAAATGAATATCTCCGTGATAGGGTTGGTGTAGCTCTAGTGACGGAAAAAATTAGAGAGAGCGTCTTAGATGGCTTGGTCACATTAAACGTAGACCATCTATTGATTCGATTAGGAGAGTAGATGTTTTAGATTTGACTTTTGTTAAGAAAGGCAGAGGTAGACCTAGGAAGACTTGGGATTATTGTTTAAAAATGATCTTAATTTTTTAGAACAAAATGAAAATATGTCACTAAATAGGACGCAATGAAGAAAAAGGATTCATGTAGCCAACCCCACGTAGTGGGATTAAGGCTTTATTGTTGTTGTTGTTGTTGCTGCTGCTGTATCCAGAACATAAGACAACGTAATTTGCTTAACTATGCAGGCTAATGTTTTTCCTATTCCATGACCTCGTTTTTTTTGTAAGATTTCCTTGAACCTGAGGAGATTTCTGCTAGTGCTTGTTGATATTTGTAGGCTTTGCAAAGACGCAAATTTGTAATTTTATTCATGTGAGCCTAGTTATGATCGATTCTCTTAGGAAAATGTTCAATTTTGATGATTTCTGGTTCATTATACAATTTCGGTTCCTGAAGACTATTTTCAGCATCAACCAACTCTGATATAGTATCTTACTACTCTGAGACAGTCTCTTGATTTAGCGGCTTCTTGGTTGCAAGTAGGACTCAACTTTGGGAAGATTTAGTAAATCCTATAAATCTATATATATGAAATTAGTGAAATTCATGGTTTTAGTAAATCTGGGATTTAGGCTGAAATGAAGCCAAAATTAGATTTAATGGGAGTCAGATTTATGTGTGTGAATTTTGCTGTTTGGCTGGATTTATCAAAAATTCGACATAAATTCTTCTTAACCGGCTCTACCAAATAGCCTTTTCTAGCATATGTAATTTCTTATGCTTTTAATCTTTTTAATATTCGTTTGAAGTTCTCAACTAAGGGCCAAAGACTAAATTCAATCTCGCCAAATGGTAGTTGATTGGCAGCATGCGAGTGTATTATCTTAATCTCTTACACTTTTCTTTCCTTGATTTGCTCATTTTGCATTTTTTAAAGGGATTGTTCAAGGTCATGTTAATGCTTATACAAGTAAAGCTCCAACTATTTGAATGCAATTAATTGGTGAAATCAATTTGTTTCACCAATGAATTAAATTAATCTTCTGTGGTAACTTCAGCTTAATGTTTACCAAAACTAGTTAACTTTTTATTGACACTTTTAGTTTTATGAGATTCGGTAGGATGATATACCGAGAAAATTGTATTTTCTTTTGTAGTTTTCCAATTTTGATCAATCTTATTGAGTTGTTATTTTAGTTCATTGATGAAATATTTTATGACACTACAAACAAAAGGCTTAATTCCTTGATCTATATTTTAGCCATAAGGATTTATGCGCATGATATATTTGTTTTTATTCAAAGAGTTCTTATAAACCAATATTCAAACACCATTGTTGAAGTAGTTTATGGTTATGGAACTTATGATTAGCAAAAACCTAACTTTATTTCCTAGACTAAAAATCTATCAAATTTAAAGCTCATTTTTAATGGTACCAGAAACCTATTTCTTCTTTTTCTCCTTATTATTAGGGTGTATAACTTGTATATTAGAGATTTGATGACTATCTATAGAATATATAGTTTTATGATATTTGGAGGGGGTCGATGCTCCGATAAGATTTTTTGTTCTTTTTGGATTAAATTTAATGCTAACATTTTCATTAGAGGGTTGAATTATTTGATTAAGTACTTGATTGATAACCGTTGAAATTCAGACTAATGCAGAATTAAGCGGAATTATTTCATTGGTATTGAAGAGAATATAAATAACCCTTACATGAATCTTATAATAGGAAAAACAATAAAAAAATAATATGAAAAGAAAGATATATCACTTAATATTTCCAATTAATTCATATTAATTATTTGGAGATAAAAGGAACAACATAAAATTCTATATCACGAAACCCTCTCTCTTCACGTAGACATTTACGTTCAAAATTCTTCATTCTATGCATCAACATACTTATTTGTGTATGATTTTTGTTTTTGTAAGTTCTATTTTCCAATTGTTTTTGTTTGCTAAGGGTTCTTTTGGGGCAACTTATTTGGTGCAGTGATGCTTTGAAAACTCACCTGACCTATTTGGATAAACTGTGTTTTGACAGCTTATGTGTTTTCAAAACACTGAAAAGAACATTTTCACATCGCACCCATCTAGATGCTGTGACAGATTTCTGATAGTGTTCTGGCTTTTCCCAAAAAATTAAAATTTGTAATAGCCACCGCACCTAGCTTATCAGCAGATTATTTTTAATCAACTTGTCAACATATTATTTAATAAGCTGCAGCTGCCCCAAATAAACCCTAAGTCTCTTGGATGCGATTTAGATAGGTGTTTTTGTTCATAGTTAAGGTGATGTTACTGTTTCCCTGAAAATAAGAAGTAATGTAACGTCACATATACTAACTTTAGCAAAAGAATAAAGGTGATTGTGGAATCCTCAGTGTGTTGGTGCTTATATGAGATGTGGTCAAGTTATATCGAACCACATCAACATCATTAATGTATTCTCTCTTTATTTTGCACTTTTTCCACCAATTGCTGGAGTCCTTTTTTTTTATTCTTGCAAAAATTATTTTTATTTCCAAATTGCATTTTTTTTAATGTGAAAAATTTTAAATAATTGAAGTGATTCTTCTCATGGATTATGCATTCTCTCTGTACAATAACTTTAACAATCACTCTTTTAGTTTGTCATACTATCGTTGCTACTTCATTAATATATGCCACCAATATATTCAATAAGGCTTCATTAATACATTATCTTATAGGGCGACTAGCACTTCTACTTGGAGGGCTATGAGTTTTGTGAAGAAAAAAGCACTGGTGATGAAGAAGATTAAATAGATGACAACGAAGCATTAGATAATCTTTAGGTTATGTAAACTATAAACTTATTTTTTTACTTGCTTATTCAAACTATAAACATAACTTTTGCGCTTTATGGATATTTCATTGTAGACAATCTCTTTTCCCCACTTAATATCTTAATATTTGAAACAAAACAAAACTTCAAATATATTTTTCTATTATTGTGTAATATTTTAATATGATTATTTTTGAATTATACTGTCCAAAAATATTCCTCATGATTAACAAAAATGTATATTTTTTGTCTTAGCTTAGGAGAGCGCAATGCCATAGGGAGGGAGGGTAATGACTTATGCAACGATCAATTTACATATATTTTGCTTCTACACAGAGATGAAATTTGGGGCAATTGATACTTCCCTAGGAATATTTAGGTTTCAGTATAAACCCTCATTCAAGTGTGTTACGAATTGTACTTCGACAATCTTTATGTAATGGTAACCAAATAAAGCAATGGTCCATTTGAATTTGGATTCTTGGATCTCCTCAAAATTCGTGGCAGTCCTCTATTGTATACGAGATAATGAATAATAATCTTGAGAGTTCAATAGAATTTAGTTATCAAACTTAGTTTTTTTGCGCAATTATCAACGGCATGTCCATAAGGTCACAAGTTCAAATCGTGCGCAAATAAAAAAAACCCTGAAATTTTCAAAAGCAATGTCAAAGTCATCAACAAGAATCCTATTTCTTGTTTTGGATTACCAACCACAGTTTAAGGGCTTGATTGACATCACTTTTGTTCTACTTTTTTTTTAGATTTTACTTTTGCTTTTAAAAACATATTTGCTTAGTATAATTTTTATATATTACTATTTTTTATTTAAAAAAAACGCTCAAAATACCTAAATGATATTTTGAGTGTTTTTAAAAACAATAACCACAACCAAAAATGCTTTAATTCAAATCAAAATATAAACAACAACAACAAAGCCTTAATCCCACTACGTGGGGTCGGCCACATGAATCCTTTTTCTCCATTGCGTCCTATTTAGTGTCATATTTTCATTTAGTTCTAATAAATTAAGATCATTTTTAAT
>JXCR01148865.1:140205-178433 GCA_002079205.1 Phalaenopsis hybrid cultivar
GGCTGTCGACTACCTAACGCAACCCTCCACTTTTCGCATCCGGGCTTGGGACCGGCAACGGCAGTATTAACAAAAGTGATATAAACAAAATAAAATAAAATAAAAATAAAAAATACAAAACAAAAGTGATACCAAACGGGGCCGAAGAGATTCGTCCATTCTTCCATTACCCATAAGGTAAAATGATCTAGCACTATTCTTGGAGATGAGGCGCTAATCCTCAACCCTATTTCGACTAGTGGGCCAAAATATTCTCAACCAAGGGGCATTTTCATCCAACATGAATTTCGAAGATGGAGTATCTCACCCAACTAATATCTGCCTCACCCAAACTATCAAACCATTCTTCAACCATGCCACTATAAATATTCTCTTTCGGGGGGAGATATGCTCTCAAAATTTCATTCAAAACTCTAAATTGTTTTGGAAAGGACTCTGTGAGTCATTTCCTCTCTTTTCTTAAACTTTTGAATTCCCTCATCAACATGAATATCAGAGAGTTTTCCTCAACAAATTTTCCTTGGGCTAAACTAACCTATTTTAGCTATTGCAGGAATTACCCCACTTATTTTAACCATTCACGAAATAAATAAGCATTGTTAATCGTATTCTCATAGGAATTCGGCCAACATCGAATCTTTTTCGACACCCAACATAAGATTTGTACTAAACAAATAGGGGCATTTACATACATACCACTGATACGATTTGAAGATGTTTTTCCATAGAAATTAGAGCACCAAGTATTTTTATTTTAGAAGCACCAAATATTACAACAAAAATACATAAAGATAAGCACCTATAATTTGAGAGGTAGGCTATCTCTCCCAATTCCCATAATTTGAGAGGTGGGAAATCTCTCACAAGTCCTAGTTCTAACACTCAAGACAACGACCTCATGCATATATTAGCCTTATTTATACTAAATAATAATAAATGAAAAAGGACTAAAGTGCCCTTAGGCACTGGCGTCACAACTACCTAATTCTTATGTATTTAGTATTTAAATTTCTAACACTTGATCTTTTACAGTTAAACCACCCAAATCTTTCACATCTTATAAAAAAGACTATCATTTTAACTTCTAAAATGTGAAATACAATTTTTTTATGTAAAAATTGATGTATAGATGTTAGATATGTAAATGCATCGGAATTGAGTGTTATGTATGTAAATCTTCCAAATAAATAATAGGNTGAAGAAGAAATCCATCCAGACGTCACGATAAACACGAAGGAGGGCACACTGCGAGCCCACAAAGCCGTTCTTTCGGCGTGCTCCCCAGTCTTTGAGAGCATGTTCCTCCATGATCTAAAGGAGAAAGAATCCTCTTCAATCAACATCGAAGACATGTCTGTCGAANTGACGTAGAGTTTCTGGAATTGAAAATCTCCCCCTTAAATGTAAGAATTTCAATTTTTTTTGTCTCACAAGATTTACTCACGTACCCTTCAATTCTTATGTATTTACATATCTAATATATAAACTTCAATTGTTACATTATGAAGCCTTATCTATGCATGAAGATATGCATTTTACTTTTTAAAAGTTAAAAAAATAGTACTTCTGATGTGATATGAAAAATTTGGGCGGCATAAATGTAAACTATAAAATTTAGCTGTTAAATTCAAAATGAATGTAAAATTCGTTCCTTAGATGAGCATAGAAAACTTGCGTCAAACAATTAGCAANCGACGTAGAGTTTCTGGAATTGAAAATCTCCCCCTTAAATGTAAGAATTTCAATTTTTTTCTCTCACAAGATTTACTCACGTACCCTTCAATTCTTATGTATTTACATATCTAATACATAAACTTCAATTGTTACATTATGCAGCCTTATCCATGCATGAAGATATGCATTTTACTTTTTAAAAGTTAAAAAAATAGTACTTTTGATGTGATATGAAAATTTGGGCGGCATAAATGTAAACTATAAAATTTAGGTGTTAAATTCAAAATGAATGTAAAATTCGTTCCTTAGATGAGCATAGAAAACTTGCGTCAAACAATTAGCGAGGAAAATTTGTAGACATAAATCTACATATATGTCGGTTATTTGAAAGAATTTGCGAAAAAAGAGGAACACTTTAGGCGGCACTCAACATTAACAAATAAAAATAAGGAAAGATTTTTACATTACATGCATACCTATTTACATATCTAACACCTAAATTTCAATTTTTACATGCATACCACCCTACCAATGCATGATATTTTTGATGTAAGACTTGGGCAGTGTAAATGTAAAAAACAAATTTAGGTCTTAGATATGTAAACACATAAATTTCAACTTTTACATACATACCACTCTTCCAATGTTTGAAAGGTGAATTTCACTTTCTAAAGTTAAAATAGTGATATTTTTGATGTAAGACTTGGGCCGTATAAATGTAAAGAATAAATTTAGGTGTTAATACATAGAATTGGTTGGTATGTATGTAAATGCTCCAATTAGAATTATGTACTCGTGAAATTAACTGCAAAGAGTTGGGATAAATCCTTCGATGATGATTCAATGAATATCTTACAAAAGTCTTACCTTTTCCATTTCATTAACTAAATCTTATAATTAAAATAAACCGATGTATGGAGATTGTTGCTAATATTTCAAGTTTGATTATAGCTTTTATAAAAATGGACTCCCACATTGCCAACTTTTGGATAGACTAAATTAAAGTAGTGGCATTCACATACATACTGCACGATTTCTACGTACATTCATATTTACATGCACACCACTCAAGCTTTTACCATCACTCTCTTCTTAAAAGTGAAATATACATTTTTATGCATAGGTTTATGACACCAAGTTGTTATGAGTTCAAATATCGAACTCCGGATGTTAGTTATATAAATACATAAGAATTATATGATATGTATATAAATTTCCCAAAAGAGAATGCATACCCAAGTTTTTGTTTATGGAAGATTAGAAATTCAATTTAAATTTTCTGTCATCATCATCAACATCGACACAGGGAGGCGAACTATGTTCGATCTGGCCGAACAAAGAAACAATGCAGAATGCTGCGAACAAGGGTGGCCTCAACTGCCTCTCCCGCATGCTCGAAGAAGAAATCCATCCAGACGTCACGATAAACACGAAGGAGGGCACTCTGCGAGCCCACAAAGCCGTTCTTTCGGCGTGTTCCCCGGTCTTCGAGAGCATGTTCCTCCATGATCTAAAGGAGAAAGAATCCTCTTCAATCAACATCGAAGACATGTCTGTCGAATCCTGCTCTGCTCTCCTCAGATACATCTATGGCTCGATAAACCAAGAGGATTTCTGGAGGCACCGGCTCTCGTTGCTGGGCGCGGCAAACAAATACGACATTTCAATGCTCAAAGATTGCTGCGAGGAGAGCCTTCTCGAAGACCTGAACTCGAGTAATGTGCTCGAGAGGCTCCAGGCGGCTTGGCTTTACCAGTTGAACAAGCTGAAGAAGGGGTGTCTGATGTATTTATTTGATTTTGGGAAGATTTATGATGTGAAGGATGAAATCAATGGTTTATTCAGATATGCAGACAGGGAGTTGATAGTGGATATGTTCCAGGAGATGATTTCTCTTTGGAGGCCTGCCTGATTGCTGCTTGGATCAATCAAATTTGTAATTTGAGCCTGGGAAGATTTGCATACATGCCACTCAATTCTGATGTATTTACATATTCAACACCATTTTTACATATAGGCCACTTATATATTTGCATGAAAATGTGTATTTCTCTTTCAAAATGCTAAAATGGTGGTGTTTTTGATCTGTTGTGAGAATTTTGGGTGGTGTAAACTGTAAACGTAAAAAAGCAAAGTTCTGGTGTTAGATATGTAAATATATAGGAATTGAGTGGTATTTATATAAATGCCCATTAGTAATTTGGTTAATTTATGCAAATAAAATTTAACAAATGTGTGTATTCCTGTTCGTTCTGTATTATTAGTTGGAGCTTTGATCATCTGAAGAGCTTCACTGGGGCTTCTAAACTTGAATTATTCTCCTCCTAAATGTACATATTGTGTTAGTGTGCACATTTCTGATATGGACATGTGACACAGTTATGTTTATGGTTAAGAATTCTGTTAGGAGGGTTTGGAATATAAATTGTATTTGATTGTTTTGATGCAATTTATATCAGAAATATTTACTGATTTACATACATACCTTACAATTCTTATGAATTTATATATCTAACACTATTTTGGTGTCATAACTTATGCATGAAAATGTGTATTTCTCGTTTTATGCGTTAGTAATTTAATGTGATGTATATGCTTTGTTATACGTACATATACATATATAATAGTGCATTTATGATAAAGCTTATGGGGTATAGCATTATGTATCATGGAAATTGAATGCACGAATGGTTTAAGTTTAGATGGGCCCAATGATAAATATATAGTTTTTAAATGATGAATGTATGGTACAAGTTTGAATAACAATAGCTTTGTAGGGCCCTTGAAATTAAAGTAATTAAATTAATTTTACACAACATGTGTTTTTTTTTGTTAGGCTCAATAGTAGCTTGAATCGAATGAATCAAGTTTAAGGATGAATTTGCGTTGAATCATAATTTGTCTGTGATTTACATGAGCCTATTCACGCTGTTGTCCTATAGCTGAATCGATTTGGGTAGCATGACTCTGGTTTGGTCGGCTTGATTGGGTCGGCACAGTCAGTCCGTTGGATTCAATTGGCTTTGGATCGACATGATTGGCACAATCAAGTAGACTTTATCGATTGATTGATTTAGTCTGATTGTCAACCTTCAATCCTTTGACAAGAAACTCCTATCAGCAGAATGAGATTAGAATATTGAGTAGAGAGTGAATCATCGTGACTCGATAGGTAGCTTATTCTTTGATAAGAATGGTCCTTTGAGATAATTGTGGTGCTCGGTTATACAATTATTTCTTGATACATTATGAGGAATCCTTGGAGATATTCATGGGACAACAGGCGATGCTGATGAACTTGACTCAGATAATGTTTACTAATAGATCGGTCGATGCTTTTGCTCGATGTTTGTATAATGGTTGGCTTAGATGCTTATCTTATTTTAGCCTGATGGGTTCGGGTCATTTGGTCGTTTTCGTGACTTGGTCGATTTTAGCCTTGCTTGCTTTGACTCTAACGGATACATCGGGTCAAAAGAGGGGGTTTCTTGGTCTTGTGCTGGTGGGCCTCACTTTGTTGTACTTTCCCATTCATGCACTGTTGGATCTCCTAAAGAACAACGCTAACACATTTTCTATGTACAATTTGAATTGGGTCTAAAATGACAACAAGCATCAATCTAGCTTGAACCAAATTTACAATAAAACTTACCTTAATAAGAGTCATCAAAGAGAATCTTAACTTGTTAGAACTCAAACATAGATAATGACTGCAATCGACCAATAATGTCTAAAACTCTTACTCATCTTAGACCCATCATTCACTTCAGAGAATAAGATAAGTAGGACATGAAGAAGATAGCTCAAAGTGATGTTTTCCCTTCAATCAAGAGGAGGGGAGTTTGGAGATGAGAATCGTGCAATGTGCGTGATTGGAAAATATGATGATGATATGACATTCGCGAGTTGAATAATTGGGGTTCAGACTAAGGGTCCGTTTGGGGTGGTGGCCAGTGGCGGTGCGACGCCACACCGCAGTTTTGTTTGTTTGGGCAAACTGCATTTTGAGAGCTTTTACAAAAAGCTTCCGCCGAAATCTGCATTTTCTCACCACTCGTGGCTATGTGCGGTGGTAGTTTTCTAACTATGGTCTGACTTTAAAAGAAAAAAATTGATAGCCGTCGTAGCTATTTGAACATCAAACTTTTATTCAACAAATTTACAACAGTTTTTTAATAAGCTGCAGCTAGCCCAAACAGACTTAAGTTTCTTTTGAAAAGAATAAATATAAAATTTAACTAAACGAAACCTACTAACAAAAGCTCAAAAGTTGGTCAAATTTGTGGACTAAGGCTCTGTTTGAGACAGCTGCAACTTCTCAGCTTTTAAGCTGCAGCTGCGCTGCCCCAGGAAGCTGCTGTTGGGAAATTGACTGCATGTTTGTTGCAGTTGTCTGAGAACAGCTGTGGGATAGTTGTTTCTGGAAAAATAGTCATTCTGCCCCTGTTTAGTGAAGCTGTTTAAAATATAAGTATGACAACGACATATTTGATAATTCAGAATCAGAAATTTATTTCAAAACATAATAAAAAGTACGAATACACCACTCAATTAGCAGTGAGTATCAAAAGCGTTAAGAAAAAGAAAAAAAAAACTAATAAAATTACAAGTAATAATGATATTGTCTTTAACGTGAAGGCGATGGATGTCTCCTCCTAAACTATCATCCAATAATGCTATTAATTCGCGATCACTTCCAGCAGCGAGATCGACCTAACATGCGGTTAAGTTTCTCCTCTAATTTAGACTCAATTTCAAAAAACTTAAAATTCTTTGCAGCGGACACCATCTACATAGAAATTGATAAGCACCCAATTAAGAATAAACTATAAAATTACAAAATAACGAAGTTTACAAACATTGCACTTCGCAAGTTTTTCAACCCACTATTCATCAGGTGCATCAACTGTTTGCTTCACTAGATCCCAACCGAGACCCGTAGATCCCCTTTTCAATTTCTTCCAAAATTTTCAGTCCTTCTTCAGTTAGTCCCACTTGTTCTTCATTTGCAACCTGTCGTACTCTTTGCCTGTACATTCCTTGAAATTTCTGATAATATTTTGCCATCATTCTTTATTGAAATAGATCGTAGGCCTATTTCCCCTTTTAATCTCTTTAAGGCAAAAATCACAAAATATTTTTTTTTGTTTTTTTTCTCACATTACAGGTGTAGCAACCTCTTTAGGTTTATTATCCAAGTTATTACTATATCAAAACAAAACCATGAAACACAAGAGTAAAATCAATTAGAATGTAGAAAATTGTGATACATAAATCAGCTAAAATAACCAATATGAGTCATCATCAAAATAACTGAGTAAATTCTCTTAAAGCAGTGAGACTCATTACACTAAAAGATTTTCCACTTGTAACAAGAAATAAAGACGCAAGATAAAGGGATACCGTTTAAAAACAAATCAAAGCTTGTGCAAATATCATTTGAGCATGTGTTGTTAAAAAATTTAAATATATTAAGCTGAAAAAGCAAATATTGACAACATTAAAAAACCCAAAACTTTCACCTTAACAATAATGTGAGACTCCATCTATTCATTCTGAGATAAATAAAAGCCTAACAAAGATAAAAGGAGAAGAAAAACATCATCTATGGAAAATCATATAAAAGGTCACAACTAAAAATTTCTCTTGTTGGAGGAATTCACTAAATTTCATGGGAGAAGAAAGTAACACATCAAGCAAAAACTACCAAACATGCTATTTGCTTAATATTTCCAATATACCTATAAGATATTGTACACCTAAACATAGAATATACGAACAAAGAAAGAAATTAGTTACAATGAAATTAGCATTTTATCAAAATTTAGTTGAGCTACTTCTTCACACCAAATGAATGAATGTGTTCATAAACACAAAAAAACGAGTGAGTAAATTTTCAAGCCTGTTCGCTTTTATGTTGAGCTTTAAAAAAATTGTTCAAGCATGTTTTAGTAAACTAAATAACTGTATCATTGTCGTGAAGCCTCACATATTTTTAAGTCGCATATAAACGGGCATCAACTTTAGTAATATTTAGGAAAGTTTGTTTTCAATCCCTTTCCATAAGCCATTGTGAATGCTAAAATAACATTTCCTACCTTACTCGTTTTCAATGCTTGAAGGAGTTCAAAAGGAAACATAAAAATGGAAACATAAATTCAAACAAGCAACCACTCAATTTGGGTTGATTTTTTAAGCTTTACACCATTGGAAGAATCGATTGTGATTCAAGGCATATGTAAAAATGAAAACAAAACTCTTCGTGATTTGCACTTGCACTTGCAAAAACCCGTTTTCAAACCTCAATGCTGAAGGCAGATGGAGGCTACCTATGTTGCTCTGCTCTTCACTGATGGAAGAACATGAGAATGCAGGAATCGAGCGGGGCAATGGATACGGAAACAACGAAAAACAAAAGGAACGACTCCCCCGGATACGTAAGCCATGAAGTATAACAACCAAATATGAATAAAAAACTGGGAGGAGAAATACCGATTAGGAGCTGCGTGTCACATCCCTAAAGAGTTCTTGTGGGTAGTGGACAGCCTAAGACTTAAATACTGCTTTTCGGCCCTACACCTAGCCGAGAGTCCACACACCTGACACACACACCTGACAGGCAGTAATATGCTCTGATACCACTTGTCACCTCCCAAAAGAGCCATTGTGGGTGGTGGACAGCCCATGACTTAAATACTGCTTTTCGGCCCTACACCTAGCCAAGGTGGGACTATTTGTCTGTGACATGCGGCTTCGATTAGGACTCCACACCCGAGCGACGGTGGAAGATGAGCAGCGGCTTAGAGGGGGCAGGAGCGGGGGGAGGCTTCGTGACAAGCAAGGGAGCAGCGACATAGGGGCTTCGGGGTCGATCCGCTTGGTTTCACGAATGCTAGAGGTTAGAGCAGCTTTCGAGCGGGGCAAAGGAGGTATTAACTCTCGAGAACGCGGGGCCGCGGGGTCAATCCCGCGACCCGCGTTCAGCCTACTTTAGCAGCAAGCGGTCGCTACCAATGCGGGAAAGCACGAGAAAAAGAAAAAGAAAACTTTGCGGTTCGGGGCCGCGATGCTTGAAAAACGCAGCCCCAAACGGAGCCTAAGCATTTAAAATTAGGAGCAAATATTCGTAGTTAATAATGAAAGGTTGGATGATAAATATAATCATAAATGAATAGCTTGGTTGACATTTGAATGCTTAGCACATTTATGGGAAGTAAAAAAATTCAAGGGGAATTTACATACATACCACATAATTATGGTGTATTTACTTATCTTACACCAAAACACTTACATTTACATGCATATCACTAAAATCATTGACATCACATAAATAAAAATTAATATTATAATTCTTTTTTTTAAAAATGAAATACATATTTTCTTGCATAACTTTATGACTCCAAAGTGTTATGAGTGCAAATATATAAATTTTGAATATTAGATATGTAAATACATGAGAATTGTTTGGTATGTATGTAAATTTCTAAAAGTTTAATTGATCAAGAAAAAAAAATAATAATCTGCCCTTTGAGATCCCGTTTAACTGTCACTCGACTGTCACACTCTGCAAATACGTAAGTGTGGGCGAAGGGAAAGCTCCCTCGCTCCGGCGCGAGGGGGGATCGAAATCGGAAGTTGGCAGATAGATTCATCTCGCTGGTTTTCGGGACCCATGTGAGGAGTTTCTAGGTACTGTTACAGCGAAAGCTCGATTGTGGCATTCGCGCTGGAAGTAGGAGGCGGTGGTTCTCCGCGGAGATCGGCGATTTGGTGAGTGCGAGGGGAAGATTAGATCATTGGAATCGTATGGCGGTTGGAAGAAAACAATGTGGGATCAGAAATGGTGAGGAATTGGTTTCGTACTTGCTGAACTGATGATGCCTGGGTGGTAGAGTTTACGCGGGGTAGGGCTTGATCTGGTGGCCGTACTGACATGTGGAAGATAGTTTGAGTGTGGATGTTATTTTTTCTTCGTACAGTGGAGACGGATCTCCGTTTTGTAGTGAGGAATGAAGCGCCGATCTATTTCGATAGAAAAAGAAGAGGAGATCTAGCGAGATGATGGGGAGCAGAGCTGGCGGATATTTGGCTGGTTGAGGGGGTTTCTTTGAATATTCTCAGTGAATTAGATGGTTGATGCTTCAATAATATAGAATTTTTCAAATCCGAGCGAATCAAGTTTGTGCGTCCATTTTCTGGAGATCGCCATGGAATCTCGGATGGATCAGTACGAGATAATGGAACAAATTGGTCGAGGCGCTTTTGGGGCTGCCATACTTGTTAATCACAAGCAGGAGAAAAAGAAGTATTCGGTTTATAATTTCCTGTTTCTAAATTATTTCCCTTATTTTATTTCCATTGATGCTGTACTGGTCGTTCTGGATTGAAGGTACGTTTTGAAGAAGATTCGGCTTGCTAGGCAGACTGAGCGATGCCGGAGATCAGCTCACCAAGAGGCACGAATTAATGGTTATCGCCTTTTGATATTAAGATCTTGTTAAGAGAGTCACTTCAGTTATACTATTATATGTTAATTGCAGATGGCTATCATTGGGCTGCTTCAACACCCATTCATTGTTGAATTTAAAGAAGCTTGGGTGGAGAAGGTCTGAAAACACTGTTTTAGTGAACCATCCGCTTGTGTATTGTGGTTTTTATCTGAAAAAGAAAAAAAATTAAAAAATTCTTGCAGGGTTGTTATGTTTGTATTGTTACGGGATACTGTGAAGGAGGAGATATGTGAGTGATATTTGGAGAGAAAAATCGCACTTCTTCGTCTTCTTCATCTTTTCAATCATCTTTATGGTTACCTTATCATCTAAATATAATTTATGGCATGCCATAGGGCTGAAATGATGAGGAAATCAAATGGGGCATATTTCCCAGAGGAGGTATCACTATCTCTAACATGTTTACTTCATTGAAAAGATTCTCATGCAATGAATTTACCCTGTTGATTTTATTTGATCTCCTGCAGAAACTACTAAAATGGTTTGCTCAGTTATTACTAGCTGTTGAGTATTTGCATTCCAATTATGTTTTACATCGAGATCTCAAGGTTTGTTATTCAGTGATCGCAGATTGTCCAGTGCATCCCTTTTTTATTGCTGAATGAGGTGACTAATTTTCACTTCTTGTTGCAGTGCTCTAATATTTTTCTCACAAGGGATCAGGATGTTCGTCTAGGTATGCTTGCAGGATTCAGTATCACCTATGTTAAACTTTGGTTTCCTAATTTTTGCTCATTGTATGCAGGGGATTTTGGGCTTGCTAAGACTTTAAAGGCAGATGATTTGGCTTCTTCTGTGAGACTTAATTATTCCACTTGGGGTTTCTATTATTATAATCCTTTCACTTTTTAATCTTTGACATAATCTGCAAAGAGCAGTAGTAGTTGGAGATTTAAGATTGTACATTGGAAATGAGTTAGATTATATGTAGTTGAAAAAGCTTGAAGATGATGTAGACAAATGAGTTTTGTGGGAAGAGGATGAGTTATTGGAGATAAAGGAAGCGGTTAAAATCTATAAATGCAAATACCTAATTATTGATAGGATAGTAGTAAAATTTAAAAGCAAAATTATATGAAGATCCGAGAATAAACACACGGGAGATCACAAACCATAATTTTGATATTGAAATCAATATTTTCACTAAACTCCAAAATAGAGGTAAATCAAGGGTTTCTTTTCATAAAGAGTCATAGAGAAGGAGTACATACGATTTTATCCATGTAAATGACTGAATATTCAACTATTTGTTGAAAATATGAGAGTTGGATGTAGGGAAGAAGTTGTTACTGCTATTACTTTCTCCACCCTTCTCTATTACTGTGTCCAAATAAGAAATTTTTCCCCATATGGATGAAAGTTTCTTCTTTAGATGGTCTCAAAACTACCTTCTTCTTAAAGAAGTAAAAAAAAATCTCTCTTATGCAAGCACCTGAAAGGCTAGTCCTTTACCCTTCAGTTGGCTACCCCTCTCCTTCTCGTTTTTTCATTTAGAATTAGTAAATGTGCACTCTTGTGTTTGGTGGTGATGATAAAACATTATTAATTCCTTAATCAGGTTGTTGGTACTCCAAATTACATGTGCCCAGAGCTTCTTGCCGATATTCCCTATGGATTCAAATCAGATATCTGGTCCTTGGGTAAGTGCATGCGTGTTTGGAGGAGGTATCTAATGTTATCATGTAACTTATATATTTTTGACGTGTGATGAGACAGGCTGCTGTATGTACGAGATGGCTGCTCATAGACCCGCGTTTAAAGCTTTTGTAAGTTTTCATCATTTCTATCTTTATGCAGCATTAATAATGGTCAAAGGAAATACACCTACAGCTTTTAAGTCTATTTTCTTGGCATGATAAGATGGCCATAGCTGTGTAAAGTGCTGACGTTCCTTTACCAAGCGTGGGGCATCATATCATTTTCAGATTATTCATGATCATTGCAAGTAATGACTATTTTTGTGTGCCATATATGCTTGTGTAAATTTTGCAAGAAACACATGAAAAATGCATGTTATTTTAGTTTTTTAAATTGAAGAATATATTGCAGTATGTGCCAATGATGTTTTTTTTTTTAATGTCTATGTTGTTGCAATCACAAAATAAATATTCGTTCTATTGAACTAGATAAACTGTTGCAATAATGTTCATATACTGTAGTAGTTGTTATATGGGCTATCTTATATAAAGGGGAAAAAGTAATAGCAGCCTATGCAGAATAAGTCTATGATTTTAAGATTGCCTTGGAATTTCCTTCAGTTCTACTCGGTTTTTTGATTTATTAGCAGGACTTTTTCTTTTGGATAATTTTTAGGTTTTAATTTGAGTTCTATATGACTAGATTTAGTGTTGAATAGAATGAAGTTTGATTTAAAAATTATTTAATCTTATTTTTTTAAATTTGTTTTTTAAATTGGGCTTTATTACTTGTATTTAGAAGATTTTTGAATGAATTGAATTAAAAATTTCCTCTTATTCTTGCTTTATTTTTGGACTAGTCCCTCTCTTTGTACCTGATTTCTCGTCGTTCCACTGCCTAATTTTATATCATTTTCATATCAGAGCCCAAACTTGTTCCTTCACTTTTCATTCACCGTGTTTATTTATAGTGAAATCAAGAATGCAGCCCCTTAAAATTGCACTAGTTCAAATATGGTCTCATTGCCTCTTTTATTGCATCACTACACAACGGCTTTATCCTACGACTTCTTCCTCGTAGTAAACTTGTATCTGCTGTCCTCAACCTTATTACAGTGTGTTAACCATTCAAACGTTGCTCAGGTCTCCATCTTCACAACTTTCTCGTAACACTTTCACACTTTCCTTTAATCACTACCTCATTTACAAAATCTCCTTTGTCACTTCTATCATCTTTGCTTCGAGCATCACCTCTTTGTAACTGATTCTTGAATTCTTGCTGTTTGTATCTCTCACACTTTTGCACACAATCTGAACCTCTAATGGTCTTCTGTTGGTCCAATAACAGTTGAGCGCTACTATTCCTTATCCTCTATGAATCTTCATTGAAGATAAACTTTAAAGGAAGAAGGAATGCATCAATTTGGTAAAGCCTTTATGTTATTTTTCAATTCTTTGTCTAATACAATTTCACTAGTAAAGTTAATAAAACTTGTAATTAAAAATGCATATATTATGCCTAGTGGACGCATCTCAAACACCAAAAAAATACGTTGTGTTTAAAATTCTTGTTATGCTCCTTGGAATCAATGTTTTATTTTATTTACATGTTTTATCATGCTATAAACATCTAGCAATAAGATATTATCAATTTGTTTTAGATAGGGTTGATGTTTTTGCAAACCGTTGCCTAAAGGTTCTAACTTGTGTGGTTGAATAGAAATTGAATTATCTTGTAAACAACTCTTGTTACTATGCTTATAATTATTGTTTTTATTCTTATAGTTAACTCATATTATATGTAACTGACCCCACTTAGTGAGATAAAGGCTTCTTGTTATTGTTCTTGTAGTTAAGTCATATTACAATAGGTTTTATGATTATATACATACATATATACATATATATATACATATATATATACATATATATACATATATATATACATATATATACATATATATNTTAAATGAAAAAACGCTATACATTAAATCTTGTATCTATTCCCGAAGGATAAATACAAGATTTGAGGATGAAACTCGATTAAATAAACTAAGAAATATATGATATCCGTTTGGTCTTTGAAAGCATTTTATATGCCGACAAATTCCCCTATTTAATATGAAGAATTAAATAGGGCTTATATTAAGCTGGGTTCAGACAAGCTTCTTATAAGGGCAAACCCCTATAGTTAATTACATCTTAAATGAACAAAGTCACCTAAGAAAACTCTCGATAAAAATCAGGAAATATTATATTCAAAGGTCAAAGGATAGGACTTTTCAACGAGATCAGACAGAGAGGTGTGAAAGGGAAATTGTTCAAACTTGGAACATTTGGTTGTAGAGTCCAAAGGAAGAGAGACTAGGGGATGTCATATATCTGGACTTCCCAAACTATCATAACGTTTGGCTTCAGTTTTGAGGAGAAATATTTAGGTATTTCATTCTGTCAATTTTATTTGTTAGGGCTTATATTTGTGTGAAACGATCACACAAATAGCCTGAAAGATGTGAGGATTTAGGTCGTGACGAACGACAACCTCGGAATCCTAAGACTATTTAGAGTTTATATTGTATACCAGAGTTGTACAAAGGCCTAAAGATGATTTGAAGATTTATGTTGCATAAGCAAACTACCTCGAAATCCTATGACTTTGTTGTTTAATTCTAAATGAGGAAATTAGTTTAGCTGATGTAGACATGTTTTGCTGTTGAAGATGGCCGTGCTGCCCATCATGCTAGCTTCAAGCTCTTTGCCGTGACGAGTTTAAGTTTTCTAGTGTGTCAAATTATGATGTCAAATCAGATGTCTCTATGGTTAAAGTTCTTTAAATATTATGAGACATGTTAAAGTTTATTAGAGCGACACCGGTTAGGATCCTACGGTTCCTTCGTTCCGGCACCACTATTTTCTATCAGATTCATTTAGTCCAAATAAATTTATTAAACTCAACTTAATGAATTCCGTACTTTTATTTAGATCGTGGGAAGTCTCGTTAGCAACCGTAGGTTATCTTCTCCGAGGGATTTTTGATCATCTGATAGAGACGTCTTAATTTAGTTGCAATTGTTGTTTTGTGAGGTTTGTGATTAAATTTTGTGTTGTCTTATATTTTGAATGTTGTGGCGGTGAATTTAGTCTTGGTTGATTTTAATTTTGGTTTTGGTTTTGTGGCTATCTTAACAGTTTTTGTTTTCATGCAGGGTGACATCGTTGTTTAACATGCAAGTTTTATAAACATAAGAGTATAGTGCGGAAAGTAAAAGAGAAAACAATACTGTAAACTGTAAAAGCGTACCTGACGAGTTTTCTCGTTTCACCATCTGAAATATCAGTACTTGCAAGACATGTATGTAATATTATAAGGAATTTAAATTGCTAGAGTAGATGAAAGTTTAACTACCAAACCCTAGGTTATGATTTAGTTGAATCTCGGATGATCCTAGTGGATAATTTTAGAACAAAAAATGACAAGTCCAATTTGTCATTTGGAATATCTAATAGATTTCAAAATGTTCAAGGTGTGACCTTAGATCACTTTGAATATCTCTTGAAATATCCCGAGTTCATTTTGATCTTATCATAATGTTCCGATAATCATCCGAGGTTGAAGTGTGACTACACTGTTGCCCAGTGAAACTCAGCAGTCTAATTATCCCAAGGATAGAATACTTGATCAATCAATTGATGTTTCATTTAAGAGTTATGTGAGTGAGTGCCTCTAAGGTAAGTCTAGGTTATTTAAGATTATGATGCCCAAAGTCAAAGTCAGGCTTGTAGTGCTTAAAGCTATTAATCACCAATTATATCATTTTCTAAATCCAATCAACTTGAGTTTAAACATTGAACGTATGTCACTACCAAACCTTTAACAATCATAATGAGTGAAATGATGATTATCAAGATTTTGATTTAAGTGTGATAGATCCTTATTAAGTGATCACATCATCCTCAACTTTGAGCTTGAGAAAAGTAAATTATCATCTTTCTGGCTTAAGCCCATCACTTAAGAATCATTTGATCTTTAATTGATTTCCGAGTCATGAAGATTATGAGAATTATGCTTTTAGTTGATGTTGTGCAAGGGTATTGAATGAGTTTCTACCTTTTAGCCCCATTGTATTTCAATCATCCAAACATGTTTATTAAGATCAAAATTACCTATTTTCCCTTTGATAATCGTACGTTTTTTATTAAAACACCAAAGTCTTAAAATTACCACTTTGCCCTTGGGGCACTTCACCTCATAACCCTTTAAACACAACTCAAATAATTTTGAGAATTTAAAGTGTTATATCCATGAGATAATTAGGATATTAAAGGAGAACATGTGGACCTCTCAAAATTTGATTTAATTTAGATAATGATTTAAATTTAGGAAATAGGATTTCTAAAGGTTAATTTATTTAATTATCCAGAGTTTCTACCTTTTAGCCTCATTGTGTTTCAATCATCCAAGCATGTTTATTAAGATCAAAATTACCTATTTTCCCTTTGATAATCGTAAGTTTTTTATTAAAACACCCAAGTTTTAAAATTACCACTTTGCCCTTGGGGCACTTCACCTCATAACTCTTTAAACACAACTCAAATAATTTTGAGAGTTTAAAGTGTTATATCCATGAGATAATTAGGATATTAAAGGAGAACATGTGGACCTCTCAAAATTTGATTTAATTTAGATAATTATTTAAATTTAGGAAATAGGGTTTCCAAAGGTTAATTTATTTAATTATCCAAAATAAAATTTATATTTATGGAAAAATTATTAGATGTTTCATAAGGTCAGAGAAACACTTTGGCAAAATTTCATGATTTTTTGAATCAAATTTCTATTATTATTATTTTATTTTAGATCAATTTTCATGATTTATCTAAATAGAAAATAGTGTTTTAATTACAAAAACTACTTTTATACCTTTATTAGACTCCTTTGAGTTCAGAAAACTCAGAGAATTAAATTTTATATTTTTGTGATTTTTAATTTATTTAATATAATTATTTTAGTGAGAAAATATGAAAAATTCATTTTTCAAGCCTTTAAAATTTATTTTTAACTTAGAAAAAATAGTAAAAATGTCCTAATGAATTCTAAGTGATCAGGGGACATTCCCATTCATTTTAAACCATTTTTGTATTTTTGTAAATTTTGATTATTTTAATTATTTTTAATTCAAAGTATATTTTAAAAATGAAATATTTTCACAAAAAATGGGTTTTATTTTTATAAAATGTCCCTGATCATAAGGAACTCAGAAAAACAGTTTTATAATTTTTCTAAACATATTTAATTTAATATAATTATTTTTACACAAAAAACAATGTTTCCTTAAGAAATCAATTTTAGTGCGTAGACTAAGTCAAATAATTTTGATATTTTTACAATGGGTAGACATAATTTTTATGAACAATGTGGAATTGATTTTGTTAATTTTTTATATGTATTTAATTTACACAAATTAATACAAGATATTTACATTTAACTAAGTATAAAAAATCACAAAATGATTCAAAGCATCACAATATTTTTCCTATATTTCTCTGACCACAGGAAACCTACCAAAATTGTTCTCATAATTTTTCAAGTGATATTTTGATTTATGTAATTAAAATAACCCAAAATGGTCACTTTAGCTTGAAAATTAGGGTTAGAGGCATAGAGATGCTCTCTGACCTTAGAAAAATCAGAAAACATATCCTCTGTAATAGGGAATAAACCTAAAAATTGCAAGCCATGATGAACACCTCTTAGTCATGGAAAATTAAAATACCACAGAGGGTATTTAATTAATTAAAAATCAGGTAGTGAGAAAATAATTTTTTATTTTAGTCCACATTATTCTCCTCTGTTCACTGAGCAAGAGGGTATTTTTCTTTGATTTTTATGATTTTTCTAGAGAAAGATATGAATTTTTTAAGTTTAGGCATTTAAAATAATTAAAAAATTCATATTTTTCTACTTATCCACGCGACGCTGACTGGATTTTAGGCAGCTCCGAAAGAACACGCGGTGTTCCGCCATTTGACGCCTCCATCCACGTAGCCTCCACGCGGACCGCGTTTTATGTACCATGGATCTGTCCGGCTTGATCTCCTCCGTCCACTGGATACACGCGCGATCGGACGGTTCTCTTTTATCGTACCCAAGTGACCTAACCCGTGAGCCGCTCACACTAAAACCTTCAGATCTTGTTCTAGACTCAACCAAATCGCATGAGATTTGTTTATAAACCTTCACCTACTCAAGACGAGTACATTTATACAGTTTATATGGTATGAAATACAGTAAATACGTATGGAGGGTCGAAACAAGCTTGGTTTAGGGTTGGAGTTCAATACCTTTGTCTGAGAGGGGAGGCCTGAATCAGATGGTTGTGGTAGCTTCGATTTATCCCAACAAACCTCGAGATGAAGTCTCAAGCCTTGGTGAATGGTCTAGGTATGAATTCGATCAAGCTCGATTTCAGGTGTTGGTCTAGAGCTAGGTTAGAGGCTATTTCAGAGGGGGCTTTTGTGGAGAATCTGCTTCTTTTATTGTGGGGATGGTGTGTGCACAGTTAATTGGAGTTTGGTTCACTGTGGAGGTGTGGAGAGATCTGTCCTGTTTTGGGGCAAATTTCAGTGAAGAAATTGGCTCTGTGGGGTGGTTATCAGTGGTTGAGAGCAAGGGGATTGTACTTGGGATGGTGTGGAGAAGCTCTGGTGAGATTTTGGCAGAGTTTCCTTAGGGTTTCAAGCACTCTCTTCCTTGGCCGTGCAGAGCTCCATTTAAAGCCATGACTGCCTGGTGGAGCTCAGGGCTGGGAATCGGGTGCTAAAACTTGCTGAGGTGGAGGGAAGAAAGGCTCCAATGGCCAATGGGAATGAGCTAAGTCAGGGAGGTTCAATTTTGGGTTTTAGCCACTTGGGGCTCCCTTGGGCTGGCTGTTTCCAGCGGCTGAGGAGGTGGTTGGCCAGGGTTCAGTCACTTCTTGGCTCAGGGAGGTCAGGGGGTGCTTAGTGATGGTTAAACCCCCAAGGGTAAGCAATGATGAACGAGATATTTGAGTTTAGGCCAAATATGGGGTGAAATCCCTTAAATCATGGGACTATTGGTCCATAGCTCATTTTGGCTGGTTTAGGTGGGTTTAGGCTGGTCCATAGGGTGTGCTTAGTGGCTGTTGTGTCATCAATTTGGTGGCTTAGGCATGACTAAGTCAATTTTGGTGCATGGGTCTAATTTGGGTCCAAATGGCTAAAAGTTGGGTTTGGGTTAGGCTAGCCATGACTTTGAGCCCAATTGATTGATTAACATTGTGTAGATGATTGTCATGAAGATTTTTGGTGAAGGAATGGAATGATTTTGATTTCAATTGGAAGCTCAATTTGAAGGATTTTTGGATCTTGGTCAATTTGGGTATATTGGGCTAGACTTAGGTCTAGATTGGGCTAAGGTTGGGTGAGGTTCAAATTTATTCTTGAAAATGGTCTATATGAATGTCATAAAGTGTTTTCAACATAAATTGGGTGTCAATTTTGGGGTTAACACATTCAATTTGGTAGAATTTGAAGACAGCCAATTTGTGGCAAATTTGAGGATTTTGGACTTGGGTTAAAATTAAGTGAAATTGAGACTTTACCAAGGCCAACTGAAGATTCAATTTGGTGTGTATGATTGTTATGAAGAGTTTGAGATTCAAATTGGGGCAAATTAAGTAGGCTATGGGGTTCAATTAGGTGAGATTAGCTCATAGAACCAAAATTGAGGGTTTGACTTATATCAAAATTGAGCCCAAAGAATGGGCCAATTAGGCTTGGATTTGGTTTAGATTAATTATATGAAAGGTGAATTTGAGTTTAGAATTGAAATTGAGGGGAATTATGACCAAATTGGTGGACATTTAAGGTGAATTTGAGGAAATTGGGCCTTTAAGGGCAATTTGGGGGCTTTGGTCAAAATGGTCAAATTGGCCAACTTAGGTTCAATTGGAGGGTCCAAATTGGTTTTGGAAACATTTGGAGTGATTTTGGAGGTTTTGGGAAAGTTTGGGGTGTCAAGGGTATTTTTGCAATTTTGTCAATTTTGGGGGTATTTTGGTAATTTTGGAATTTTTTTGATGGTTTTGGGTAATTTGGGTATTTTGAAATGGTTTGAAATGATTTTTGAACAATCTTGGGTATTTTTGGGTGAAATTGAGATTTTTGGCCAAATTTGGGATTTCAGGTTGTTTAGGTAATTTGGGTAGATGTAGGGGCAAAAGGCCAAGTTGTGTATTTTTGGTAGAATTGAGAAGCCAACCGCCATATGTGAACTATGGACCAATGAAATTCCTATTTGGGTCCTCTATGTACTGATCTTGGCTAAACCCTAGTCCTAAGACTAGTGGGTTTAGGGGACCATCTACATGAGTCTCCTAAAAGATCAAGGGTCAAAGTCAACAATTTTGGATTTTAGGATTGTGAGTGAATGTAGGTGATAGTGAGTGAACAAGCTCCAGACCAACACCCAATGTCGACCCTAAGGTCAATCAGTCCTATGGGGACTCATCTTGAGCTCCCTCATACTGACCTCACCTACTAAGTGCTAGAGGTTAAGACCAATATGTGAAACTTCAAGTTGAGCAAAGAAGAGTTTAGAATTTCTAATGGTGAGGGTTTATTTTCTAGTTTTCTAAGAATAGTCAACAGGAAAATCCTATGGCTAGACCTTAGGCAACTAAAGAGGGAAAACTNAATAACTGAAGTGAGTCTCTTAACAAGATCTTAATATAAAAAAGGCGATAACCATTAATTCGTGCCTCTTGGTGAGCTGATCTCCGGCATCGCTCAGTCTGCCTAGCAAGCCGAATCTTCTTCAAAACGTACCTTCAATCCAGAACGACCAGTACAGCATCAATGGAAATAAAATAAGGGAAATAATTTAGAAACAGGAAATTATAAACCGAATACTTCTTTTTCTCCTGCTTGTGATTAACAAGTATGGCAGCCCCAAAAGCGCCTCGACCAATTTGTTCCATTATCTCGTACTGATCCATCCGAGATTCCATGGCGATCTCCAGAAAATGGACGCACAAACTTGATTCGCTCGGATTTGAAAAATTCTATATTATTGAAGCATCAACCATCTAATTCACTGAGAATATTCAAAGAAACCCCCTCAACCAGCCAAATATCCGCCAGCTCTGCTCCCCATCATCTCGCTAGATCTCCTCNAGACGCACAAACTTGATTCGCTCGGATATGAAAAATTCTATATTATTGAAGTATCAACCATCTAATTCATTGAGACTATTCAAAGAAACCCCCTCAACCAGCCAAATATCCGCCAGCTCTGCTCCCCATCATCTCGCTAGATCTCCTCTTCTTTTTCTATCGAAATAGATCGGCGCTTCATTCCTCACTACAAAACAGAGATCCGTCTCCACTCTACGAAGAAAACAAAGCATCCACACTCAAACTATCTTCCACATGTCATTACGCCCACCAGCTCGAGCCCTACCCCACGTAAACTCTACCACCCAGGCATCATCAGTTCAGCAAGTACGAAACAAATTCCTCACCATTTCTGATCCCACATTGTTTTATTCCAACCGCCACACGATTCCAATAATCTAATCTTCCCCTCCGCGGCACTCAACAAATCGCCGATCTCCGCGGAGAACCACCGCCTCCTACTTCCAGCGCGAATGCCACAATCGAGCTTTCGCTGTAACAGGACCTAGAAACTTCTCACATGGATCCCGAAGACCAGCGAGATGAATCTATCTGCCAACTTCCGATTTCGATCCCCCCCGCGCCGGAGCGAGGGAGCTTTCCCTTCGCCCACACTTACGTTTTTGCAGAGTGTGACAGTCGAGTGACAGTTAAACGGGATCTCAAAGTCGGCAGATTTTTTTTTTTTTCTTCATCAATTAAACTTTGAGAAATTTACATACAAACCAAACAATTCTCATGTATTTACATATCTTATATTCAAACTTTATATATTTGCACTCATTACACTTTGGAGTCATAAAGTTGCAAGAAAATGTGTATTTCACTTTTAAAAAGAATAATTATAATGTTATTTTTTATATGATGTTAATGATTTTAGTGATATGCTTGTAAATATAAGTGTTTAGGTGTAAATACATGAGAATGATGTGGTATGTATGTAAATTCCCATTCAATTTTTTTACTTCCCATAAATATGCTAAGCATTCAAATGTCAACCAAGCTATTCATTTATGATTATATTTATCATCCAACCTTTCATTATTAACNGTAAGCTTGAGGACAGCAGATACAAGTTTACTACGAGGAAGAAGTGGTAGGATAAAGCCGTTGTGTAGTTGAACTAGTGCAATTTTAAGGGGCTGCATTCTCGATTTCACTATAAATAAACACGGTGAATGAAAAGTGAAGGAACAAGTTTGGGCTCTGATATGAAAATGATATAAAATTAGGCAGTGGAATGACGAGAAATCAGGTACAAAGAGAGGGACTAGTCTAAAAATAAAGCGAGAATAAGAGGAAATTTTTAATTCAATTCATTCAAAAATCTTCTAAATACAAGTAATAAAGCCCAATTTAAAAAACAAATTTAAAAAAATAAGATTAAATAATTTTTAAATCAAACGTCATTCTATTCAACACTAAATCTAGTCATATAGAACTCAAATTACAACCTAAAACTATCCAAAAGAAAAAGTCCAGCTAATAAATCAAAAAACTGAGTAGAACTGAAGGAAATTCCAAGGCAATCTTAAAATCATTGACTTATTCTGCATAGGCTGCTATTACTTTTTCCCCTTTATATAAGATAGCCCATATAACAACTACTACAGTATATGAACATTATTGCAACAGTTTATCTAGTTCAAAAGAACGAATATTTATTTTGTGATTGCAACAACATAGACATTAAAAAAAAAACATCATTGGCACATACTGCAATATACTCTTCAATTTAAAAAATTAAAATAACATGCATTTTTCATGTGTTTCTTGCAAAATTTACACAAGCATATATGGCACACAAAAATAGTCATTACTTGCAATGATCATGAATAATCTGAAAATGATATGATGCCCCACGCTTGGTAAAGGAACGTCAGCACTTTACACAGCTATGGCCATCTTATCATGCCAAGAAAATAGACTTAAAAGCTGTAGGTGTATTTCCTTTGACCATTATTAATGCTGCATAAAGATAGAAATGATGAAAACTTACAAAAGCTTTAAACGCGGGTCTATGAGCAGCCATCTCGTACATACAGCAGCCTGTCTCATCACACGTCAAAAATATATAAGTTACATGATAACATTAGATACCTCCTCCAAACACGCATGCACTTACCCAAGGACCAGATATCTGATTTGAATCCATAGGGAATATCGGCAAGAAGCTCTGGGCACATGTAATTTGGAGTACCAACAACCTGATTAAGGAATTAATAATGTTTTATCATCACCACCAAACACAAGAGTGCACATTTACTAATTCTAAATGAAAAAACGAGAAGGAGAGGGGTAGCCAACTGAAGGGTAAAGGACTAGCCTTTCAGGTGCTTGCATAAGAGAGATTTTTTTTTTACTTCTTTAAGAAGAAGGTAGTTTTGAGACCATCTAAAGAAGAAACTTACATCCATATGACGAAAAATTTCTTATTTGGACACAGTAATAGAGAAGGGTGGAGAAAGTAATAGCAGTAACAACTTCTTCCCTACATCCAACTCTCATATTTTCAACAAATAGTTGAATATTCAGTCATTTACATGGATAAAATCGTATGTACTCCTTCTCTATGACTCTTTATGAAAAGAAACCCTTGATTTACCTCTATTTTGGAGTTTAGTGAAAATATTGATTTCAATATTGTCAAACCACATAGGCCTGTGTACCTTATGTTTGTGATCTCCCGTGTGTTTATTCTCGGATCTTCATATAATTTTGCTTTTAAATTTTACTACTATCCTATCAATAATTAGGTATTTGCAATTATAGATTTTTACCGCGTCCTTTATCTCCAATTACTCATCCTCTTCCCACGAAACTCATTTGTCTACATCATCTTCAAGCTTTTTCAACTACATATAATCTAACTCATTTCCTATGTACAATCTTAAATCTCCAACTACTACTGCTCTTTGCAGATTATGTCAAAGATTAAAAAGTGAAAGGATTATAATAATAGAAACCCCAAGTGGAATAATTAAGTCTCACAGAAGAAGCCAAATCATCTGCCTTTAAAGTCTTAGCAAGCCCAAAATCCCCTGCATACAATGAGCAAAAATTAGGAAACCAAAGTTTAACATAGGTGATACTGAATCCTGCAAGCATACCTAGACGAACATCCTGATCCCTTGTGAGAAAAATATTAGAGCACTGCAACAAGAAGTGAAAATTAGTCACCTCATTCAGCAATAAAAAAGGGATGCACTGGACAATCTGCGATCACTGAATAACAAACCTTGAGATCTCGATGTAAAACATAATTGGAATGCAAATACTCAACAGCTAGTAATAACTGAGCAAACCATTTTAGTAGTTTCTGCAGGAGATCAAATAAAATCAACAGGGTAAATTCATTGCATGAGAATCTTTTCAATGAAGTAAACATGTTAGAGATAGTGATACCTCCTCTGGGAAATATGCCCCATTTGATTTCCTCATCATTTCAGCCCTATGGCATGCCATAAATTTTATTTAGATGATAAACAGGTAACCATAAAGATGATTGAAAAGATGAAGAAGATGTAAAAGTGCGATTATTCTCTCCAAATATCACTCACATATCTCCTCCTTCACAGTATCCCGTAACAATACAAACATAACAACCCTGCNTCACTGTAAGTCCCCTCAGGTCACGTGTTCGATCCTCAGCGGTGCTGGGTTCTCGAATATTTAGACGCATGACATAGGCTCTCATCATGGGGCCTAACGAATGAGAAATCGGTATTTGGGCCTCTGCCAAATATCGATTTCCTTTCCAAAAAAAAAAAAAAAAAAACCTTCATAAGATCATATGATGATTATGCATAGAATTTTTGCATCCACTCCTATCCTAGGCCATTCTTTGATGTTGATGAACCATTTTATATGCCTGTTTTTCACACTTTAAAGTTTTAAAAACATCTTTGAATTCTAGAAGTTTAGGCTTGTATGTTGCTTGGACCAGTTAGAAAATCTGCACCATGCTTTGAGTTGATTTATGAAGAACCCAGTTTTGTAGATGAAACAGTGATGATGATACTCAAGCATTAGTAGTTGAATCTCCTGATGAACCTAATGCTAAGGTTGCGCCTGAGTTATTTATATTCCTAAATCGGAGATCATATCTAAATATGATTTTGATGAGATACCTTCTGTTGAGATGAAGACATAAGACACTTATTTCAGTACTTTTTCCAGATTATAATCTGTATATGTAGGTTAATCCACTTGTTTGAACATGTTATTGTTTGTTTTCTATAAAAAAGTATAGGCTGAGTTCACAAAGTTAACGTTGGGTATTGGGATTTCTATGTTATTTATCAAATAAAGCTATATGAAGCAAGTGGATGCTTGAAACCAAACCTCTAATATATCCTTCCAATGTTTTGATAGCCTATGTTGAAGATTTTAAACTATCCTCCACCTTAGAAATCAAATTCATAAGAAAGAGGGCAGTGCAACTCTTTTGGACGAGTTTTTATTACGCCAAGTGGAATTAATGCAGTATGAACAATTATTTTATCTTACTGTAGTGTTTATTTCAATTTTATTAGAATTTTTGGATTTAGTTGCATGAGTTATCATTTTGAATAATTGTTGGTATAAATTTAACTGATTTAGGATTAGTTTTATTAGGCCCAGTCAAAAACCATTTGTATGGTTCCTTCATTAGGTGGTTGAAAAACTTATATATGTTACGGAATTACTTGAATTTATGTCCCCTTGAGGATCAAACATATGATTAGTTGTAAAATTTCCCTTGTATAAAGTGCAACATAGGAAGAAACTTATGTGTAATAGGTACAAATTCTAGTATGAATAAAGGTAAACTTTATAAGTAAAGTTATTCATTTTAGGAATATAGCATAGGCGACAATAAAACAAGATAATGATCATCTCTTGAATTTTCAAAATATGCAATATGAATATAAAAAATAAAACTCGGAGGCTTCATATATAGATATTGCTACACATTATTTATTTTTATTTGATCGGAACTATAAAGGATCCTAGAATCACATTTTGATGCGGTAAATGCTAACGCTAACTTAACCTATTTGTTTTGAGATGAAGCAGACACCAATTTTGAATTCAATGAAACAATTTATTTATTTGGAGAAGAATATTATGAGAATACATAATCTATTTACCTACCTCTTCCTTCATCTCAATAATAATATTAATAAAGGATATCACAATATTATGGTTAAGCTTTGTGAGATTCTTGGTCACCATCATTAAATTTATTTGCAGAATATGGATCATTATAATACTAAACATTGTAGAATAACTCATTACAAATATATGGTTTATAAACTAGTGGTGGTAACATAAATGCTTAAACTTTTCGAATTGATAAGTTTTTGAGCCGTTAGAGTTTGAGACATTGGATTATCTTATGGTCTGTCATTATGATAAACTGATTTTGAATAGGGGTTGATAAACAATGATATTTATCATCATCATATAATATATAATGATAACAATATTCATATTCTTCATGTGATATTTAACCATCATAGGAATATAAATAATGCTAATATGCATCAACATTGATGTCCTTGAATATCATTTATAATATTTATATAAAAGGTGTTTTTAAAGGTGAGGCAAGTGCTCGCCTAGTTGAGATAAGGTGATTATTTTTTTGATATTTTTTAATGCATTCACCTGTATATTATAAGAGAATTTGGTGGTGGTCTTTGATGGGTAATGAAAATGATGGACATGAATGGCTATAGATTAGATATAATTACCTTTAAGAAACTTAGCTCTATTGGTGAGATATGCTTGATGTGATTTCATTTTGATGATTGACATTATTAGTGTTCTACAAAACTTTGTTTACTTCCTCTTTCCCCTTTAGTTTGCCTTTTATTGTAACATTTCTTCTTGAATTTGAAGGAATCCCAGACAACTGAGAATTTCCTTGCTTGTTTATGGGGGTGTGAAAGTGAGGGAACCTTCTTGCAAAGAGAGCTTAGTCTTGATCTTACGAGGCGCTTAGGTTTCCTTGCCATGGATTTGCTGTATGCTAGAGTGAAGGAGGCTAGTAGAGAGAATGTTCTTCAAGAAAGGAAGGAGACGAGGGATTTGGTGCTACAAGAGAGATGGAGAGGCCATTAGCTTTAGAGTAAGAAAGGACACGAGTCTTTCTTACTTGCAGTTTTTTTTCTTTTTTCCCCAAATATTCATGAGTATGTTTACAATACAAAATATACAAGCATTCTCTATTTATTATAGGGGTTTTGCCCTCTATGGAAATAAAAAAATAGGAAAGCTATTAACAATAGATAATGGGACATTTTCTTATAAAGATTTTTTTTAATGAAAGTATCTTCTCAAGAAAGTGGGGATTCTTTCATCTCTATGAGAAGACCTAATGAAAGAATCCACTACATGAAGTAGCTTTTGATTTTGCATTTATGACAATCAATCCAATTAAGGCATATGATATAACAAGTCAACTCAGATGACATGTTCGGCAGCTGAGTATTGCATGCAATTCTATGACAGAGAGAAATAGGTTGTTTGGATAGTATAATATAGAAGCGAACTGTGAGGATACGGAGTGAGAATCATATGGAGGGAAGGATTAATTTACTGTCAAAATTGCATCCATTTAACGCTCACTGAAGTTGGCTTTGCAAATTTAAATTCAAGGTTAAATGTTGGTAAGCCCTAAATTTCCTATCTAATTAAAGAAATTCTATAGTTAAATTCTTTTAAAACTGAAATAAAAACTTAGAAAATTCTAGAAGTACTTGCATAATTCGAAATAGTTTTCTTTTACCGCAGCACTTTATTTGTGGAGGAGTTCTTGCAAGAGGTCATGCTATTGTGTAATTTTAGTTTACTAAATTGAAATTTACATACATGCCAGAGAATTCTTAGTTATTTTCATATATGTTTAATCCAAATCTGTCCTGTGAATCACAGCCAAGTATAGAGCGTAAGGCAGGATAAGGAGAAAGAGAGAACGAAAGAGAGTGCACAGTAAAAAACTAAGTTCTTCGATGGGTGACTGATTAGCCTTTTATTGTACCCCCTATTTATAATCATAGAGAGTATGAAGTGGCAGATTGTATTGATTCCCCTGCTTTTATGGGGGTATTACAGAGTATTTTAGTCCTACAAAAAATATAGCCTTTGGCTTGGCTATTTTGTCATTCGGTTGAAGGGTGTCTGAGGCCTTTGGGTCGGACAAGCACTTTCCATCGACTTTGTTAAGTTAGAGCAGTCGATCAGCCCTGGTGGTCCTTCGGTCGTTTGGAGCCCGTTCGGTCGTTCGAACCTTATTCCGTCAGCCTTAGTCAGTTGGTCGACTATCTTGGTTTGACTGTCGACTATTGAGTCTAGGGCGGGAAACTCATGCTAGTGGGGCAGAGCTAGGTTATCAGACAAATGGTAAATCATTGTAATCTGATAGAAAACCCACCTCCTTTGGCATGAGATATGTCTGGAGGGTTTCATAAGTGTCCGGTAATTAGAAGTTAGGGCCTCCTAAAGAGCCTTTAAGACTCTTGTGAGGCGTCTGATGGTACTTGGGCGAGGTTTGGTGTGACCCATCTCCTCTTTTGGATAGGGAGTGATTCTTGGCTTGACTGACTTTCGTTCGATCGGCCCAAAGTCTTGCTTTTGGGAGCTGCAGGTGGTCTACGGGACTCTGTAGATCTCCTGCTGACGTGGTTACTATCTCTTCAGTTGGGCTATCTTTAATCGTACTTTTGTCTTGTTGTCAGTTGAATTTTAGACATATAATATAGAACACCTAAAGTATGATATTATAACACCTTGTCATAAACCCAAGCATAGAAAGTTGTACTTCATTTTTAAAAAGGTAGCAAGGGTGGTATTTTTGACGTGATGTTAAAGATTTGACTGGTATGCATGTAAATTTGAATCTTTAGGTTTTAGATATGTAAATATATAATATTGTGTGTTGTGTGATTCTTATTTCTTGGCTTCCAAGCTTCCGGTTAAAACAAAAGTGAAATTTTTACCTAATTTTACATCTTAGACGATTGATCTGGTATTGTTAATTTGGCTACAGGATATGGCTGGACTGATAAGCAAAATAAATCGTTCTTGTATTGGTCCGGTGCCTCCTTGCTATTCCCCGTCATTGTAAGTGTGCCACAAATCATTTAATCTATCTATACCAAACGTTGCTTGAATTATTTCGATCAAAGTTTATGCATATTTTATTCGAAATGTGTTGCCTTTTACCATATGATTGAAACCAGCAGTAACAAATGCTTTCGATTGCAAGAACATTAGCTTTTTATTGAGAAGTATCTGTCTCCATCTCTTTAAAAGGATGAAAATACTTCTGCCAACCAAGCCATGCTCAGGACATAGCTTCAAATCTTGGTTTTGCTTTTAACTGGAAAATTCCTAACGATTAAAAAAAAAAAAATCTTTAATTTTTTTTTTTTTTTTGGCTTGTACATTGCTCAATTTGTATTTATGTGTGGCTTATTTTTTATGAAGAAATAAAGACTTCTAACTTAACTATCATATAATGAAATATTTGACTTAAAATCTTAAAAGCATGTATTTAAAAAAACATTAACCTGTGCACAGGCTTTTAGTTGTGTAACCCTCAAATACATTGCCGCTTGACTGCAGGGGCATAACCAACATTTATTTTGAGGCTGGACAAAATCAATAAATATCAATTTTTTTTTAAATAATATATTTGAAGGGGCAAAATTATTAAAATGACTAAACTACATGAGAAAAAATATTTAAATTTATTATTTTTATAGAAAAATTATAAATTTCAGAGGGGCAATTTCCTCTCCGACATAACTCCTGTACATAACCTGTTTCTGCCCTGCTTGGTGGTTTCTAAATATTACTAAACAGCATCATGTATGGAATGATTCATTGTAAGAATATATTGATGACAGTTGTTGTTTATCATATAGAACCTTTGCATGGCCTTCACATAATCAACGTCATACTTGTATTATAACTAGATGTTTTTTTTTTTATTATTCATCTTATTATTGTGATAGCAACATAATTACAATGATAATTCTAATGGAGATCTTTTAAAGATTAGCGTAGGGGTGGTTTTGAATTCATAAATTATGATCTTAGACTTATTGTTTACACGAGAACCTTGGACTGTGATAGATTTATTTAGATTTTTGTGCTTGTAGGATGTTTGTATGTCCCCTATTATTTAATTTTTTTTTTGTCAATTTAGTGTTATTAATCTTAGGCTTCTTCCTCGTAAATATCTTAAGCTTCTGCGTTTAGTGTTATTTCTGCTAATGACAGCCATCATTACTGCAGGAAAACACTCATTAAGAGCATGTTGAGAAAAAACCCCGAGCATCGGCCAACTGTACGTTCTCTCAAATTCCGAATAATAGTTTTATCATTTTCCCCCACCATATTCTGTCCTGGACCTGATTTTCACGTCTTGGAATAAACTTGAGCAGGCATTAGAAGTACTAAAAAACCCATATTTGCTGCCTTACATCAACCAAAACCGCTCCTTTCTCCCTCCTAATCCAATTCTATCACCCCCAAAACCCATCTTCCCCACCTTCAGTGATACTCGCAAGAGCATCTGTGTCAGTCAAAGCAGTAGCTTTTGCAGCAGTGATTTAGAAGGAAATCCTCCTCTAGCTAATGAAGAAGCTGAAAGTAGCAGTGACCATCTTCCATGTCAGGCATCAGAAACTCACCTTCCGGTCCTCAAAGTGGCTTCAACCTCCCTCAGTTCCAACCGGCAACAGAGCAGCGAATCAAAACTACCAATAACAGTGAAGAATATCCTCATCTCATCCAAACAAGAGGGCAAACCTATAGAAAACAGCACACCCCTGAGAGCTCGCCCTGCAAAACCAAGCATAGATCCACTTCATAAGGCGCCAAAACCTAGCCGTCGCAATTTTTTGCAACAAATTCCAGAAAAAGTTGCTACTGAATCAGCCAACAGTGTTGAGGATCGTACAAAACCTCTGGTTTCTCCAACCCAACGAGTAATGTCTGCCTTCCTCATGCTCTTCACCTCTTCACGCCTTACTCTGTTCTTTACTTTGTCTCTTTGATTGTGACAGGCACCTTTGACCGAGCAGTCTTCGAAGTTTAAAGCTGCTAATGCCTTGAAAAGAGTTGATGAAGATGCCACTACCTTTAGTGGGAGCAAAGGACTTCCTCCAAAGCTGAACCGGAAAACTGATAAGAATCCGTCCAAGCAAAAACGCTCGTCTGAACCTTTAACTAGTGAGATAAATTCAGGCAGTTCCAAAGCAATACCTACTGAGAAAGAAGCTCATCCAGACTTGTTCAGAAAAGAGACCAATTGCCGATTATCCGCACAAATTCCAGAGGCTAACCATGAACATAGCCGCAACACTCTTGTGCTTAATCCCGACATTAATTTGATGGAGATGCAGAAGAGTACCGCCACTGCTAGTAATGATGAAGGGAGTTCAAGCTCAGCTATGGAGCCTTCAGTTATAGGCTCAGAACAAGAATTTGTTTGTAAGGATGAACTGATTCCTCAGCCCAAAGATGACGATTTCTCAGTTAAAGAGCTCCTTTCTTTCGTTACTTCAGCTCCGAATATCTCTAAAGCTCCAATTCAAAACCAGGCCTTGGAAGACAAAGGAAGAACTCAGATAACTCCAGCTTTCTCTGATGTCATACATGTAATAAGACACAGCAGCTTCCGAGTAGCCCACGAACAGGCACTAATCGAAAGCAAAGAAGATTTCGAGACAAGAAATACGCCATTGCAGCATGGCACTCTAGAGCTTTCAGCTCCTGAAACTATTACAGAAAAACCAGTGGACTCATTTCCCAAGCCAAACCATAGTGATGCCATGACTGTGCAGAAAGATGATACGCTGGATGTGAAATNCCACTCTAGAGCTTTCAGCTCCTGAAACTATTACAGAAAAACCATTGGACTCATTTCCCAAGCCAAACCATAGTGATGCCATGACTGTGCAGAAAGATGATACGCTGGATGTGAAATCTTTCAGGCAGAGAGCGGAGGCGCTGGAAGGCTTACTGGAGCTTTCAGCTGAATTGCTTCGGCACAATAGATTGGAAGAGCTCGCTGCTGTGCTGAAGCCATTCGGGAAGGTTGAGGTCTCGCCGCGAGAGACTGCCATCTGGTTGGCGAAAAGCTTCAAGGGGATGATGATGGAGGACGCTAGTCGCCCATAGACATCCTCGCTTCTCTTCTTTTCCAGGTACGTACCACACAGTTCCAATGTATTTATATATTCAACGCCAAAATTTTAATTTTTACATAATTATGCATAAAATAATGTATTCTACTTTTAAATAATTAAAACAGTATTTGTCATATAAAAAAAATTGAGTGGTATAAATATAAAAAGTAAAGTTTAGGCGTTAGATATGTGAATACATTGGAATTGGGTGATATGCACGTAAATGAGAGGGTCGTTTTGTTGTATAGTTTTATACGTACTTCATCAAGTGCGGAGACTAAAAGTAGCTCTTTTTTTTTTCTTTTGCAAGGGGTAAGAAACTATTTTATGTTTGTATATTTGAAAGAGAAAAATTATGATGATTTTTAAAATTTTGAATTTGTTTTCGAGACAAATATGATATAAAAATTAATTTATTATTTATAACTTACGCTCATCTTAAAATAAATCTACAAGTTTCAGAACACTTTCTGGAATTTTGATCATGTTTGAAGTGGGAACAACATAAATATGCACATATACAAATGAGGCTGAGGATTAGTGGTATCAAATCGGGTATGGATTTGAACCAAAATTGATTCCACCTGAAATTGCTATTTGTAAGAAGTCTAACACTAACTAGACCCGCCTTTAAGATGACTAACTTGAGCCTGAGACATGTAGGAATAGCTGTGTCAAAGTTGATTCAATTTTGGATTGGTGTCTTAAACTCTACCCAAAGAAGTTCAGGTTAAGATTTATGCTTAAATTCAACCTTAAAACTAACTGAGTCTTGTTTTTTAGTTTTTTAGTTTTTTTTAGAGAAGGAGCTTTTCTATTTTGGCAAAAGAGTTTTACATTTGATATAAGGGATGGAATTCCCATAAAGCAAAATCTTAAAAGATCTATTTGGGAGACTAGAACACAAAACTCTCTCACTATTACAATCATTTTTGGCCAGCTAGTTTGCTGGTTGATTTCCTTCTTTGAGGATGTGTCCAGATGACCTTTGTTGATTATTTAAGAGGGAGATCTTCTTGATTCTGTGGATGAGCTGCCATGGGATGTTGGAGTTCTTACGTAGGATCTGGATGAGTTGTAAGGCATCAAACTCCATATGTATGTATTTGAACTAATGACATTGCTAGCTTTAAGGCTCAATAGACTTCAACAAATTCAGTCTCTCAGGCATTGTTGGTAGCCACTGGTGATTGAAAGAACCAAAGACAATTTACATTGTGATCTTTGCTAGCACCTCCAATTCCAACAACATCTTGAGAGAAACTTTCATCAATGTTGATGTTTACCCATGGTTGAGCAAGCCTTCTTCATATCACATTTTGTATTATATGTGTCTTTAGTGAACCAACCTCCCAATAAGTCTGATGGAAAATTTTCCTTATTCTAATTATATAGGAGCTGCAGTTGGTATAGATAACCACCTCTGATACAGTCATGTTTAGCCTTGTTTCTAGCCATCCATAAGAACCAAGCAAATGATTAGAAGGATGTATTGTTGTTGTTGCTCCTAGTCGTTCCGACATTCTTCTATGCTTAACCCAATTTTAACCCATAGGTCTCAACCTCAGAACATCAAGGGTTTTAGTTCATATAGCTCTAGTAGTTTGGCAAGTGATAAATAGGTGATTTAGGCTCTTCTCCTCCTGATAGCATAGGTGACATATTGAAGCACCTCTTAGCCTTTTCAATTTCAGAATGTCATCTGTAAGTAAGAACCTTTTGAATAACTTCCAACAGAAAACGGATATTGAAGGTGTTAACATTTTGTCTTGTATTAAGTTGTCTTAGCTCAGCTCTTGCCATGTGAAGGTGGATTGAAAAGGGTCTTGTTTTTTAGTTGAGTTGGCTCGTATTTTTGGTCATTATTTGTGAAAGTTAGAATAATTTTTGAATTTTATCTTCATGCCCCTTGATTTTTTTTAGAATTGTCACGCAGCCCAACTTTTAACCCCCCCAAAAAAATCAAATTAGTTGGCATTAATAGAGATTAAAAAGAGAGAAAACTTGACACTTCATAAATTTCAGACTTTATTTTTTTCATAAAATGATTTTTAGGTGAGGGTAGGGCCTTCTAACTATCCGATAGGAGCCCGCATCATTTTGCCGGGCCCAAATGAGTCTTGAATGGGCTACCAAGAACTGGATACTAGGTAATGCTGCCCGGGCTGCCTCTTTTATCTCTTACAAAGGCTCATTACAGCACCGTTCAAAAGGCCGACAATCTACACTATAATTAAATATATATTTTGGCATTTTACAAGTGAGTACAAAAAACCTAATCTTCCTTCTTCTCCCACTGTTTGGGCTATTATGATGGATCAATCCTGGTTTCTCTTGATCCACGAAGGCCGCATTAAGGAGTTGCTCTAGAAGATATAAGCACTAGTAGAATATGCTCATAAGGACAATGCAACAAAATCTGGAGGCAAGTTACAGAAAGATAACTGATATAATATATCAAAAGTAGATTTAAGTTGAATAATGTCATTATAATCATAAAAAAAAACTATATTATTTGCCTAAGAATAAATATCAATTTCAATATTTGCCAAACTGGTTTCTTATTAGATATNGACGATTAAAAAAAAAAAAAACTTTATTATTATTATTATTATTTTTTGGCTCGTGCATTGCTTAATTTGTATTTATGTGCGGCTTATTTTTTATGAAGAAATAAAGACTTCTAACTTAACTATCATATAATGAAATATTTGACTTAAAATCTTAAAAGCATGTATTTAAAAAAACATTTAACCTGATGCACAGGTTTTTAGTTGTGTAACCCTCAAATACTTTGCCACTTGACTGCAGGGGCATAACCAACATTTATTTTGAGGGTGGACAAAATCACTAAATATCAATTTTTTTAAAATAATATATCTGAAGGGGCAAAATTATTAAGATGACTAAACTACATGAGAAAAAATATTAAAATTTATTATTTTTATAGAAAAATTATAAATTTTAGAGGGGCAATTTTCTCTCCGACATAACTCCTGTACATAAATTGTTTCTGCCCTGCTTGGTGGTTTCTAAATATTACTAAACAACATCATGTATAGAATGATTTATTATAAGAATATATTGATGACAGTTGTTTATCATATAGAACCTTTGCATGGCCTTCACATAATCAACGTCATACTTGTATTATAACTAGATGTTTTTTTTTTTTGTTTTTGTTTTTTATTCATCTTATTATTGTCATAGCAACATAATTACAATGATAATTCTAATGGAGATCTTTTAAAGATTAGCGTAGGGGTGGTTTTGAATTCATAAATTATGATCTTAGACTTATTGTTTATACGATAACCTTGGACCGTGACAGATTTATTTAGATTTTTGTGCTTGTAGGATGTTTGTATGTCCCCTATTATTTCATTTTTTTTTTTTGTCAATTTAGTGTTATTAATCTTAGGCTTCTTCCTCGTAAATATCTTAAGCTTCTGCGTTTAGTGTTATTTCTGCTAATGACAGCCATCATTACTGCAGGAAAACACTCATTAAGAGCATGTTGAGAAAAAACCCCGAGCATCGGCCAACTGTACGTTCTCTCAAATTCCGAATAGTAGTTTTATCATTTTCCCCCACCATATTCTGTCCTGGACCTGATTTTCACTTCTTGGAATAAACTTGAGCAGGCATCAGAAGTACTAAAAAACCCATATTTGCTGCCGTACATTAACCAAAACCGCTCCTTTCTCCCTCCTAATCGAATTCTATCACCCCCAAAACCCATCTTTCCCACCTTCAGTGATACTCGCAAGAGCATCTGTGTCAGTCAAAGCAGTAGCTTTTGCAGCAGTGATTTAGAAGGAAATCCTCCTCTGGCTAATGAAGAAGCTGAAAGTAGCAGTGACCATCTTCCATGTCAGGCATCAGAAACCCACCTTCCGGTCCTCAAAGTGGCTTCAACCTCCCTCAGTTCCAACCGGCAACAGAGCAGCGAATCAAAACTACCAATAACAGTGAAGAATATCCTCATCTCATCCAAACAAGAGGGCAAACCTATAGAAAACAGCACACCCCTGAGAGCTCGCCCTGCAAAACCAAGCATAGATCCACTTCATAAGGCGCCAAAACCTAGCCGTCGCAATTTTTTGCAACAAATTCCAGAAAAAGTTGCTACTGAATCAGCCAACAGTGTTGAGGATCGTACAAAACCTCTGGTTTCTCCAACCCAACGAGTAATGTCTGCCTTCCTCATGCTCTTCACCTCTTTACGCCCTACTCTGTTCTTTAATTTGTCTCTTTGATTGTGGCAGGCACCTTTGACCGAGCAGTCTTCGAAGTTTAAAGCTGCTAATGCGTTGAAAAGAGTTGATGAAGATGCCACTACCGTTAGTGGGAGCAAAGGACTTCCTCCAAAGCTGAACCGGAAAGCTGATAAGAATCCGTCCAAGCAAAAACGCTCGTCTGAACCTTTAACTAGTGAGATAAATTCGGGCAGTTCCAAAGCAATACCTACTGAGAAAGAAGCTCATCCAGACTTGTTCAGAAAAGAGACTAATTGCCGATTATCCGCACAAATTCCAGAGGCTAACCATGAACATAGCCGCAACACTCTTGTGCTTAATCCCGACATTAATTTGATGGAGATGCAGAAGAGTACCGCCACTGCTAGTAATGATGAAGGGAGTTCAAGCTCAGCTATGGAGCCTTCAGTTATAGGCTCAGAACAAGAATTTGTTTGTAAGGATGAACTGATTCCTCAGCCCAAAGATGACGATTTCTCAGTTAAAGAGCTCCTTTCTTTCGTTACTTCAGCTCCGAATATCTCTAAAGCTCCAATTCAAAACCAGGCCTTGGAAGACAAAGGAAGAACTCAGATAACTCCAGCTTTCTCTGATGTCATACATGTAATAAGACACAGCAGCTTCCGAGTAGCCCACGAACAGGCACTAATCGAAAGCAAAGAAGATTTCGAGACAAGAAATACGCCATTGCAGCATGCCACTCTAGAGCTTTCAGCTCCTGAAACTATTACAGAAANAATTTAATTTTAAAAAAATTAAGCTTAGAGAAGGGGGTGAGGTGTGCCATTTCATCAAAGATTTTAATTAAGTAATTATATTTTAATTTTAAAGAGATAATGTTTGCAGATAATTTATAACGAGCTCAAAATGTAACATCATTATATGCAAAAATATGATTATACAAAATTTTATTTATTTATTTTTTTAATCTTAAGTTATTTGTCGAAGTGGCTGAATTGAATTTTTCTACTTGTTCATTTGAGCAAACTTATGAAAGTAATTGATTTCAATTTCCCTATTGAAGTGGTTGAATCAAGCTCATCTATTGAAATTGTTATATTCATTCCTCTTGAATAAAAGGTCTAATCCAACTCGTGAGGGCAACGATCAGAGAAGTTCATCATTGATAGTAAGGACATCCATCGATCTATTAAAACATCATCTGATATTTTTTTGCTTGGTTTTTTCATCCATGCATTAGGGCTGAGTGTCAGATGAGCACCTTCTGGCACCCTTATCACACTCTTTTCATCAAGACGATAGGGAAAGATACAATACATTTTAAAATGCGCCTCATTTATTATTTTATTCTTTTCACCCTTGTGTTAAAAAGGGAAGTCAAATGAAAATTTTAAAAAAAAGTTTTTTGCTCGAGAAAGTTCTCTTTCTCGCCCCCCTCTCAAATCTTGTAACTGAGGAAACCTCCAATGAGCTAAATTTTTTTTGGCTCACCATAAATAAGATCTCAATACATTCTCTCAAGTTTCCTCCACGACTCACGTTCACCTCTCTCTTTCTCTCTCTCTCATTTTCTTGTTGATGTTTATCCAGTTATATGTTCACACAAATAATACAAAACCCAACATCTCAAAATGATTCCACAATCATTTAGATTGTAAATGATTCGGTTGAACCATGCTCAATGGCTCGTGAGCTTATTATGATCAATCAGTCTAACTTATTTTTAAAATTCCTATGTATTTATATATCTACCATCTGAACTTTGTTTTTTCATATGTGTGTGTGTGATATATATATATATATATA
>JXCR01148868.1:18965-32451 GCA_002079205.1 Phalaenopsis hybrid cultivar
ATATATATATATACAGATATATACATACATATATATATTTATAAAAGGAGCATTATACGGCTCCCTACATGTTGAATATCATAAGTGTTACAAGGTTACTAAAGGAGGGGTTCCCAGACAAAGGGAGGGAGCCCAATCCTCAAAAGTTTTCAAAAAAGTTACAAATGAAAGAAAAAAAAACAAAAGTAACAAACAAAAAAGCACTAAATATCTTTAAGTGGCCTTGGTTTGACTCTGAGGTGGGGGATCTTCAGCTTGTCACCGTGAAGTAGGAGGGCAAGGGGGTTAGGAAGTGTTGTATCAACAGAAATATAGTTGGCAAAGGTTCCTTGTCTGGCAAGCCAGTTGGCTGGTTGGTTACCCTCTCTGTAGATGAAGGACATATGGATTGTGAGACTTTTGTAGAGATTATCAATTTTTTTCTTCCAATGCATATGATGCCTTGAGGATGGCTTATCAGAGCTCAACAAAGAGAGAAGCTGTGAAGAGTCAACCTCAATCCAAACTTTCTGCTAAGATGCCTTTTTTGCAAAATTAAGGGCCCAGTAGATAGCAATAAGCTCAGCTTCAAGGGCATCAATTGCCANTGATAGATACAAGATTTGAGATAAAACGCTCTTTCATCTAAACTATGAAAATTATGGGGTCATCAGTTTGACTTCATCTTTTTCAAAACTAATTTTTTTTAAAAATGTCCTTCCGAAGCGGGCAACGGGATTTCAATTTCGATGACCGACAGCTTCTTACGGGCAAACCCCACACCAAAAATAGTGCCGACAGTTTAACGTCATCAGTCCGACATATCCACTACTTACTCATCTTGACCCGACATCAGGATTTCATTAAATATATGTCTACTTTCATCAAAATAAGGTCTTGGCCTACGTCAATTTCCTTTGAAAATTCTATCATTTTTCAGAAACTTGATATCCACAACACCATAAGGATAAACTTTCACTATAATGAATGGCCCATCCACCTGGACGTCAGTTTCTTAGGAAATAATTTAAATCTAAAATTGTAAGTAAAACTTCTTGTTCAGGTTCTAAATCCTTTCTTAAAACCTTCTAATCAAGCCAATGTGATTTCTTATTTAAAAAGTTAATAAAAATAATTAAAAATTAAAAAAATACAAAATAATTCAAAAAATCACTAAAATGATACAATATGAAACTAATCACTCTAAAAAGTCCCTGTAAAAATTTGGAAGCCATAAAAATTATTTTTAATACAAAAAATAATTTTCTAAGTAAACATGACTTTTAGCTTAAAATAATTATATAAATCAAAATAAAAATCAGAAAATTATGAAAATTAGTTTGAAATGTTCCTTCAAATTAGAAGAACCTAAGAAAAATATAATTGAAATTAAGATAAAAAGTTCATTTTTGAGCTTTTTTTAATTTAAAAATAATTAAAAATCACAAAAATATAAAAATAGCTCAAAATGTCACAAATTCTTTCCTTATAATAGAAAACCATTTTAAAATATTTTCGTAAATTTTTAAAGGATGAAAAGATGTTTTTTAATATGTAAATGAATTTTCCCATATTTTTGAATTAAAAAATTATAAAAGATTTATAAATAGAAAAATGCAAAATAAGTGTATATGAGTTCTCTAAAGTTGGAGAGAGTTATGAAAAAATATATAAAGTAAGTTTTGAAATAAAAATGTATTATTTATTTATTTAATTTCTAAAACCAACTAAAAATTATAAAAATTAAAATATAATTTAAAGAATCACAAAAATTATTTCTAGAGGCGCTCAGATCTAGGCGAATCTCCAATAATTTTCTTAAGAATAGAAGATTTTTTTGGTCAACTAAATGAATTAATATTGAAATTTTTTATTTTTGAGCTAACAATAATTATTAAAAATTAAATAAAAATTAGAAAAATATATGTCCTCCTCTGATATTTTAATTAACCCATGAGNCCTCGGATCTAGGTGAATCTCCAATAATTTTCTTAAGAATAGAAGATTTTTTTGGTCAACTAAAAGAATTAATCTTGAAATTTTGTATTTTTGAGCTAATAATAATTATTAAAAATTAAATAAAAATTAGAAAAATATATGTCCTCCTCTGATATTTTAATTAACCTATGAGTAGGGTACCAAGAAGATTTTAAAGCCATTTGAGCTAAATTTAAGAAATTATGAAGTGGAGAGCCCTAAGGGCAAAATGGTAATTATGAAATTTTGAAGCCCTAATCAAAATGTAGGTTAAATCAAAAGGGTAATTGGGTAATATTCATCATGATGAACTCTCTTAAAAGATTGAAACATAAAGGGTTAAGAGGTAGTAACCAACTCATCACTTTTTGTACAGCTAGGGTAAAATTTTAACTTTTTTGCATTTTTGTGACTTGTAAGTTGATATAATTAGATGATCTTAAAGTAATGGGATTGAGCTAGGAAGATGATAATTTATTCATTTGAAGCCCCTAATTGGTGATTAGATGAGAAGTACAATATTTTAATAAGAATTAAATCCATTTAATCCAACACTTTTGATTATTATAAATTCATCAATGAAAATAAAACTTAAGGGCTTAGTAGTGAACTAGGTCTGATCTGAATTTGCTTAATGAGATTTAGAAAAGAAAACATTACCAATCATGATTACCTTTAAAGCATTACAAGCCCAAATTTAATCAAAAGCACAAGGTCCTAAATAATTTAACTTGCCCTTAAGGGGAATACACTAGCATAATTCCTAAGTAGAACGTCAGGTGAATACCTATTTACCCCACTCATGAGATAATCAAATCACCATGGTTCATTGAGCACAGGTTAAAATATCACCACTGAATCTTAATTTAGATTCGGATGATTTATTTAACAACATAATAAGTTCAAATGAACTCAAAATGATTTGGAAGACTTTAAAGGCTGTTTAGGGTTATGCCCTGAATTCTTTTATATTCTTTTGGATGTTTTGAAAGACAATTGAACCTATTATGCTTTGAAGAAGAAAATTATCCTTACAATCTTTAGAGACCCACCAAGTTGTGATTTGAGATCCTTTAATTCAAAAAAATCAATAAAGATACCATAAACTATTTATCCTACATTTATGAACTATTCCTCAAGGATTTAGGTCTTCTCTATGGTATTTAAATTNACTTTGAAGAAGAAAATTATCCTTAAAATCTTTAGAGACCCACCAAGTTGTGATTTGAGATCCTTTAATTCAAAAAAATCAATAAAGACACCATAAACTATTTATCCTACATTTATGAACTATTCCTCAAGGATTTAGGTCTTCTCTATGGTATTTAAATTCTCGGGAGTAAATGGGGATATTTCTTTTGCCACATATAGATCATCTACTTGTATAAGTCTGAGCTCTAAGTCGCTAGGGCGATGACGATAATGGTAATATGTGCTAAAAGGGTGATACAAAGTGGGATTTAAAATAATATCTCCTACCTTAAAGACCTCAATGAGGGGAGGATAGGACCAATGACATTACTCGCTGAATCTTGAGAAGATTTTAGCCCCCGACACTCTTAGGTTGTCAGTAGTCTTATCTTGATTAGGGTAATTAACCTGTAGACTATACTACTTTGCAATAATATTTCAAACAATAATCATTTTCACAACATAACTACTTTTGCCTGCTAATGTAAATTATATAAGCAGAAAATTAGATTAATGAGAACTTATAAAGGTCTACCATTGGTTACTTAGATCGAGGTTAGAGACTAGCCTCCGTAGCTTATCGGTTTGTTAGCTTTTACTCAAGGTTAGGAAGCACACAGTCTAGCTCTAAGTCCCACCTTCACTGAAGCTTACACTTAGTCTTGGTCTTTCATATGTGGCTACGAATTTTTTTTTACTTACTCATGTTTTCGTATGACTCGCTTTTCAAATTTTCATATTGAATGTTCCTGTTTTATTTTCTTGTAATTTATTTCAATTTCCTGTAAATTATATTATGTTTTATAATACTAACCATGCAGCGGTGGCAGAAACCTAGGTACACATTTACATTTTATGTACAATAGTTCTTTTGTTTGCTTTGTAGTATTTTACTTACTTATGCATGCATACTTTACTTGCAAAAAATAAAAACAAAAAAAATAAACTTTCAAAGTTAAATCTACACTTTCAAAATAATGAACAAACATAATACACTCTTTTTCGGTTAACGAGGATTTTTTACATGAAATAACCTATGATTGTTAATGAGAGTTCTCTAGTTTAAATGAACTTAATAACTTGTTTAAACTAAGTAAACTCAAGAAGAAATAGTGGTACCAAGATGATGGAACCGTGAGATTTTAACCGGTGTCGCTTAATATAAATTAAAATTCCGCCGAAAAAAACTTAAACAATAACAACAACAATCCTTACATATAAACTGCAAAACCATGAAACCCTGCACCTGGAAGCTAACACTTTGAAGAGGAGCTTGGAGCAAATTCTGTGGGTAGTATGAAGAGGACATACAAAAGAACATTTTCGAGATAGCAAACGAGATTGTCATCAACAAACATTTCCTTAGAATTAAATAACAAGTCATAGGGTTTCGAGGTAGCTCGTCTAGTACGACATAAATTCTCAAGTTATCTTTAGGTCTTTGCATAGTCATGTTGTGCAATTTAAACCCTTCTATCTTTTAGATTATTTGTATGACCGTGTCATACAAGTGTAAACCGTAAATAATAAAATTGGCAAAATGAAACATCTAATAATATTTTCTTGAAATTGAAGCAAAATCATAGGATAGCTTGAGAAGTCACGGAGGTTCTCCTAAAAATCGATGACATCCCCAAGTTTTCTTCCTTTGGATTCTGAAAAAAATTGTTCCTATTTTGAGTCATTCCTCATTTGATATTTCTTCATCCGACCTTGAAAATTCAAAATTTTGAGATTCTTGAAGACAAATACCTCTGATATAAATTGAGAATTTTATTGAGTGGCTTCAGTCCTTTATGATGTAATTTACTATATGGGTTTGCCCTCATAGGGAACTTTAAGAGCCTAAGTAATATAAAAAATGTCTAATATTTTATATTAGATGGGAGAACTTGTCGATCAACATAAAAGGTTTCACAGATCAAAACATATTTCGTAAATTCTTTAGTTTCTTTAATTAAGCCTCACTATCAAGTAACGTGTTGATTCCCTGGGATAGGTACATAACTTGTAGTGTTGCGCTCGTTTATTTAAACTCTTTTCTATAAGATATCAATTAGATCTCGTATTTTCAAAATTAAAAATGCTATTTTATATATATATATATATATATATATATATATNGTGTGTGTGTTTGAAAAAAAAATAGCATTTTTAATATTGAAAATACGAGATCTAATGTATATATATATAAAAGGAGCATCATACGACTCCCTACATGTTGAATATCAAAATTGTTACAAGGTTACTAAAGGAGGGGTTCCCAGACAAAAGGAGAGAGCCCAATCCTTAAGAGTTTCCAAAAAAGTTACAAATGAAAGAAAAAAAAACAAAAGTAGCAAACAAAAAAGCACTAAATATCTTTAAGTGGCCTTGGTTTGACTATGAGGTGGGGGATCTTTAGCTTGTCACCGTGAAGTAGGAAGGAAAGGAGGTAGGAGGTGTTGTATCAACAGAAATAGAGTTGGCAAAGGTTCCTTGTCTGGTAAGCCAGTTGGCTGGTTGGTTACCCTCTCTGTAGATGAAGGACATATGGATTGTGAGACTTTTGTAGAGATTACCAAGTTTTTTCTTCCAATGCATATGGTGCCATGAGGATGGCTTATCAGAGCTCAGTAAAGAGAGAAGCTGTGAAGAGTCAACCTCAATCCAGACTTTCTGCCAAGGTGCCTTTTTTGCAAAAGTAAGGGCCCAATAGATAACAATAAGCTCAGCTTCAAGGGCATCAATTGCTACAGTGGGAGCATGGAAGAAATGTAGACAATTAGTGGTGGAGTTTCTAAAAACCCCTCCCACCCCTGCACCCCATTTAGAGAAGCTGTCATCAGTGTTTATTTTCATGGTTAGAGTATCAGGAGGGTTCCAAGTGACAATCTCAATTCTGTTATGATTGATAGTGTTACTGTTCTGGGCCATATTTAAGCTAGGGCAGTTCTTAAGCTGAGAAATTTTATTTAGATAGGCAACACAGTTTCTGGTTACCTTGTTGTTTTGGATACTCTTATCATCATGTTTATTGTTGTTCCTACCCATCCACAAGAAGCAAGCCACAATGAAGGGGATAGAATCCTCCTATGTACTTCTCCAGCTATGCCAACCAGCATAGAGACTAGTCCAATCCTTGTCTAAAAGGTCCTTCTTTATCCCATAAAGGAGCTCTTTCCACACCTCTTGAGCAAATTTACATTTGAAAAACAGGTGGTGAATGTTCTTTTCACTTTTCAGACAAAGATAACATCTAGAGGGTCCTCTTAAACCTTTGAGTTTGTGAATATCATCTGTGGGCAGTAAGTTGTTTAAAAATCTCCAGCAAAAGAAAGAAATGGAGGGGGATAGGAATCTGTTCCAGATGACCTCACCCCAATTGACCTTCTCCCAAAGATTTAACTTGGCGTAAATTGCTTTGGTCAGGCTTATAAAATATATTAAATTAACTATATTTTATAGCAACCAACAACTTCTCATTTGGTGACCGACAGGCATCCCCCAAAGAATGATGTTGTTGTGAAGGACAAACTTCCTCTCAAGAATGAAGCATCAACATCTTTAACAGAGCCAAAGAGGGTGGGGGAGTATTTGGGAGCCATCTCAAAGTGCCAATATCACCTAAAAGATGAAAGGGAAAGAAAAGATCGAAGGCACAAAGAAAGAAACCAAAATGCGTAAAGGAAAAAAGAAATAGCATTATGCCTTATTTATAGGATATACACATAAAATAAAGAATCCCATAATGATAAGTGTCACACCAAACATCTTTTTTAATTTATTAAAAGAGTTTTTTTATTATAAATAACATTTTCATATGTCTTGAACAAAGTGTTTTATGAACAAGTCCTCCTAGTACAACCATCGGAGGACCATCGCTTTGCCTAACCTAACCCAGTACAACTGGTTATCCTCGTGATGGAACTTGCTCAGATCGATCAACTCGTGATGCACTCCTAGTTCGTGTAGCACCACAACTAGCCCGCTTCTCTAGATGGCAAACTCCACCCGCAGAGCCACAACCTCAGAGTTCGTGGTTGTCAAGTGGATTAATAACTCCTGCACAAAATCCATGGTCGAACCTCCAACTACTCCCTTTCAAGTACCAACCAACTCTGTCAAGGTTTTGGTCCTACTTGCCTGTTGCTCAATGGGTCCAAGAGAAAGCAGCTGCTGCTCTGCTCAGTGTTGTTGAAAGCCAATAACAAGAAAAGGTTCAAGCAACTATTACCCCTCAGAAGTGATTAATGACAAAAGTCATGCGGACTCAACCTATAGGCTGGCCACCGTAGGGCGGGTGGACTCCACATCATCCTTTGAAGGCCCACCATCTTTAAGGCCCTCCGACCCAACTGATTCATTTACATTGGGATAAAGACAAAAAATGTTAAGTCCCTCCTACGTCTAAAAAAAGCTTTATGTACCCATAAACCTATATATATCAAAGAAAAGACCTTCAAAAGATTTCTTTTTTCTCTCTCACACACAACGAGGTACCTCCACCTCGCGACAGTGACGGTTAAGGAGAGACAATGATAAACACTCCCTCCATCTCCCTTCCACTATCTTCTACACTTGCCTAAAGCAAGACTTGTTGACCCTTGAAAATCATGTTCACATTGGACCAGGACGCTAGAGTTTCCTGATAGTGCTCTTTGGGCAATCGTTGCTCAACACCATCAGACTAATTGACTACATCAATCGGACAAGGTTTGGACCTCTATCGTTATTCCTTCCTCACACTCTTCTTCTTCTTTAAAGGGGTCAGAGGCCCAAAACCCATCTTTCGCTAGAATTCTGGGGTCAACGTTGTCCCAGCTCATATCATCAGCCATACTTACCTCAGTTAGCTGTAGAAAACTATCAGCTATGAATCTAATGCCAAGTCTATGAAGTTATTTATAGAGCACACTAGGCACGAAAGTCAAAGGGAAGTAAACTATTCAATCAATTCTTGATTTTAGATTTTGATGTCATTAATTGTTTAATAATTTTTTTGGTCCTTATTGTAGCTATCATTATAAAGGAGCAGGAAAACTTAGGAAACTAATATATATTCACCAATATTCTTAGCACAAATCTCAAAGCAATCAAATAACTAATGGTGATGATATAATTCTCGAAGCACTGAATTCAAGAAACATGATCTATATTGGTCATCTGAAAGGTCAACAGACTGATTAAGTCCACCCTCGGAGAATCTGGTCAGCGGGCCAATCTACGGTCTCAACCGTCGAAGCTCCCTAAAGGTTAGTAAATGAAATCTATCGACCAAGCACTCATACCATGATAGAAATGACTCCCGCGAGGCCCGACGCTTTGGTCGACCAGAACATGTTGACCGACCAATTACTGTCATATTCAAATTGAAATTGTAATATAAATTTAGTATAACATTAGCATATTGATTCCATTGAGGGCTATTTCCATAGTCTCTTCTTCCTTTTGATAATTGAGGGTTGTTTCTATAGTTGCTCTCTCGCTAAAGTAATTGTACAAGAAGACCTCCCATAAATAGGTGGCTAGACGATGAATAAAGGGAGCTCCAGTCTGACGACTTTTTTCTTGGCTCTTGTCGGTCTCCATACGGCTGGGTGCGATTTAATTTAGTGTAATATAATATTTATAAGTTAGGTATTTTAATTTAAAGAAAATGGGGTCAAATTGATTCTATTGATTCCTACAATTTGGATAATCAAGCTAATCATGAGTAATGTACAAACCAGAAAGGTAATGCACAACTTGATAATAAGCAAAATTAAATAAACTATAGAAATAAATGACTTTCGTTTGATTTGCAAGTTTGCATGATGACCGACAGATTCCCCTATTTGATATGAGAGTCAAATATGGTTGATTTTAAGTCTGGGATCTTTTGATATCCCTATGAGGGCAAGCCCCTATAGTTAATTATGTCTTGAGCAAACGGATCACTTAAGAAAATTCTCGATAAAAATTAGGAATATTTTATTTTCATGAGTTTAATAGGAAGGGTTTTCAATGAACATGATTGTGAAGTTTTCAAAAGGTATTGGTTTAAAGGTGAAAGATTTTTTTTAAGAATCAAATGAAGAAAAGTAGGGGAGATTAAAGGTCTAGAATAGATTCTTGGTAATCCCCCAAAATATCTTAATGTTTAGCTCAATTTAGGTTGATATTTATTTAAACTCTTGCCAATTTTATTAATTATGGCTTAGATTTATGTAATGATGATTTACACAAAAAGCCTAGAAAGATAGGAGGTTTTACGTCAAGTGACTACCTCAGAATCCTAAAATAAGTTAGGATATGCTACATATCGGAACTATGCAAAAGCCTAACAAAAAGAGAGGTTTTATGTCATAAAAGACAGCCTCAAAATCCTAAGGATTGTTATTTAAACTAAAGGAAGGTCTTGAATGAGCTGCCCACAAAGTCTGCTCTAAGTTCCTTGTTGAAGTGTCTTCAAGTCTTCAAGTACTCTGATTTTATTATTAAAAGTTTTATTTGTTTGGATAATTTTATAGTGAATTAATTAAAGGGCGGTGAAGGTATAATTCAAACCTAAGCCAAGGCTAATTTCACTTAAGCTAAGTAAATGTTTAGTGTTATGATTTATAGGTTCTCCCTAATCTAAACAGCTTTTATTTCCTCATTATTTGTCCTTAACACATGCATTATATGCTTGATAAAAGCAATAAAAGAATATGCATTGAGACTCATAAAGCAATAAGTAGAGCGAATAAAGAAACAATATTTTATCAAAATTTTAATAAATTTTAATTATTTAATTAGTGGTAACCCAATCAAAATTTCTATGGCTCCGTCATCCCGGGTCACCGGATGCCCTAGTTTACTTAGTTTGAAAGGTGGTTGCCCACTAAAGATTCTTGTCAACATCCATAGAATGCATCGTCCAAGAAATCTTTGTGAACTAGAACAAAAAGGAGTTTAAGTTGTGTTATGTGATCTTTGTGATTAAGATTTAATTGATCCTTGAGTTACTTTACTGATTGTAAAGTTGAAATGTTTTAGGTTGTTTAAATCTTGCTGTCGGATTTTAAGTGTTTTATTTTAATTATTTTTGTTCATTTGTTATTACTTATGTGATGTTGACGACTTCGAAGCTGACTTAAACTCAAAGTCATTCTTTAAAGACTTGTTGTATTTGTTTTTGTTTAAGTTTAAGTTTTAATATGTTTTAAGTAAATTTTACCCCTCCCAATGTGTTTTATTTTACTTCTTAATTGATGTTCAAGTTGAGGGGTTTAGGTTTAACATAGGTTTAAGGTTATACCTAAAAGGTTCTCCTATGTTCAACCTATGTGTTAGGTTCTAACCTAAGGTTTAGGTTAGATTTAGCTTAAGGTTAAGCTATGATTCAAGTTTTTCTTACCTAAAGATTAGAGTTGGATTAGGGTTAACTAACCTAAAGTTTATGTTAACTAATCCTATTGATTTCATGTTAGCTAACTTAGGGTTTAGGCTTACCTAATCTTATGGATTAGGGTTAACTAACCTAAGGTTTAGTCTTAGCTAATCTTATGGATTAGGGTTAACTAACCTAGGATTTAGATTAACTATTCATATTGGTTTAGGGTTAACTAATCTAAGGCTTAGGTTAACTAATCCTATTCATTCACGGTAAACTAATAGAAGGTTTAGGTTAACTAATTCTATTAGTTTAGGGTTAACTAACCTTAACTAACCTAAGGTTTAGGCTAACTAATTATATTAGTTTAGGGTTAACTAACCTAAGGTTTAAGTTAACTAATCCATTAGTTTAAGGTTAACTAGCTTAAATTTTAGGTTAACTAATCCTATTGGTTTAGGATTAACTAACCTAAGGCTTAGGCTAAATAATCTTATTGGTTTAGGCTTAGCTAATCTTATGGATTAGGGTTAGCTAACCTAGGACTTAGGCTTAGTTAATCATGTTAGTTTATGGTTAAATAACCTAAGGTTTAGGTTAATTAATTCTATTGGTTCAGGGTTAACTAACTTGAGGTTTAGGTTGACTAATCTTAGTAGCTAGGATCACTAATCCTAATGATCTAGGTTAAGGCTGACCTAAGATTAAGGTTTAGTTTATGATAAACATAATGTGTAGGTTAAACTAAACTAATGTTCATGTTAACTAACCCTAAACTCCAAGAAGTTTAGTCTGAATTGAATGATAGGATGAATTAAATATCAATTTTAAAATGGTCCAACTATTCAATTTGGAATCAGCTAAAGGTTAAGTTTACCTAGGCTAAACTCATTCTAAAGACTGGCTGGCCTAAAGGCCTAAATGACTAAAATTGAACTTAATGGATAATTGACTCAATCATTGAGTTGCCTGACCAGGTCTGTAATCAGGTTGAACATGACTTAAAGAGAATTGACTAGGTTGGACTTGGGTTGAGCTTAGGCTAGATAAACTTAGCCTGCATTAAACCTAAACCCTAATTAACGTGTTTTAATTATAAAAATTATTTTAAACATAATTTTAAAATTTAAAACCTCTGTTTAAGGTCAAACATTCAATCAGAGAGAGTTTTATAATTTTTTTTAATTTTTATAATTTTTAATTTACATAAATATGTCTTTCTATTCAAAAATCAAAATACAAATATAGAGACATTAAAATGTCTTGGAAAAATCAGAGAAGCTTTCTCTAAGGCCATTTAATATCTCTACCAAATTTCATATTTTCCTCATTTATATTTTAATTTTTATGATTTAAATACTCCAAAACTTTAAAAATTAATTTAAGAAAATTTACTCGGTGAAAAATCATGATTTTAGTTTTAAAAAAATATTCTCCTTTCCCTGAGTATATAACATCTTTCAGTTTATTTTTTTAAGTTTTATATAAAAAGTTATGTAATTTTGAAGTTAAGTCATAATTTTTAGAATTAAGAAAAAAGAAAATAATCCCGAATTTTTTCTTCTCCCTCACCCGACACCTGCGACACACGCACAGAGTAAACCAACGGTTGAAACTTCCCGGGCTTCATTCTCCTCTGATTCTCAACTAAATTTAGTTATCTTGGGCTTATTTTATTCAGTTCGAAGATTAGATCACATCCATATGGATACTTGGGTATTTTGTGATCCATTTTTTTATCTGGAATGGAGAAAATTTTGGGATTATCGTTTCAATTTAAGAGATATACCTGAGTCTAACAGGTTTGTCCTCAATTGGGTTTGAATAAGTTGACTCTCTTTGAGTGTATCCAAGACCTTGTGGCGTCAATTTGACATGTTTTTCACGTCGGGTTGGAGGTTCACCAAAATTTGGTTTGGCTTCAGCTTTCCGGCGACGTCGGCGGGTTTCGACGAGGGAGGAGGTGGGGGAGTTGCTGCTGTGTTTGGAGAAGAGGGAATGGTGGGTTTTATAGGGGGAAAAATAAAGGAGTGGAAGTGAGAGGCTGCGCATGGTTATAGGATTTTTTTTTTTATGGCGCGTGCTAATGAGAGGATTGGGGAGAGAGAGGGAGGAAGGGATTTTTTTTATTTTTATTTTTATTATTATATGGGCTATAGAGAGAGAGAGAGAGAGAGGAGAGTGAGGGAGGGGAGGCGTGAGAGGGAGAGAAATTTTCTTTTCATATGGGCTGTAGAGAGAGAGAGAGAGAGAGGATGGAGGCGTGGGAGAGGATGGTAGTCGCCCATGGGATTAGATATTTACAAGCGAGAGTTATAATAGAGATAGGATATTATNCAATTTGATGCATAAATTATTTTTAAAAAATGAATTAGGGTCAGGGGTTTTTCAATTCTCCATTCATATTGGATTATCACCTTGACCCCAAATTTTTATATGGTGTAGCCTCTATCTAGGTGCACAATTTGAGCATTTTTCCAAGAAAATAAGAGATCTCTAAACAGAGATCTTAATTTTCTAAGTTTTTATGCATTTTCTATTCAAATAATTATAGAAAATTTTATGTGACTTAGAAAATTCTACAAAAATTTATGTAAGTTTTCTATGGCTAGAGTAATCTTAGAAAATAATTTTATGATTTTTAAAAATTAAGACATCACTTTTTTTAGCAAACCTTAATTTTCTTAAAACATTTAATTTGAAGCACACAAAGATTAAAATTACTTGATTTTTGTTCTCCACTGTGGCTCATGAGTTAGAAAACTCACCATAAAAATTTCAAATCATTTGGAGATCATTTAATATTTTTAATTGATTTTTAAAAGTGACCATCAAATTTTAAACTTAAATGATTTTTCAAAATCAAAATATAACTCCAAAAAATATGAAACTTAGTTTTTTGAGTTCTCTGATATCAGAAAGATTTAATAAAAATAAAAATATATTTAAAATAAAAACTTGATTTTTAGGTTATTTTTAATTATTTTTAATAATTAAAAATAA
>JXCR01148868.1:32564-70609 GCA_002079205.1 Phalaenopsis hybrid cultivar
AAGGTCTAAAAATAAAGATATATATTTTTAAACCTTAAAATGATTTTAAAGGCTTAAAAATAGAATTTTCACCAAAATAATTCTTAAAAATCAAATAAAAATAAAAAAATACAAAATAAATTTCTCTAAGTTCTCTAACCTCAGAGAGATTTTCCAAAAATAAAAAAAATCTATTTTTCAACACTTAAAATATTTATTTTTATTAAAGATCCCCAAAAATTCAAACAATTTTAATAAATCACAGAAAATTCAAAAATTTATGAAGTTTTGGCCAAATGATTTTCTGGTCTAGGGTTAGCTCACATAAAAAATTTTCAAGTGATTAGTAGTTGTCTTGATCATCTTTTGGAATTTTCTTTGAAGATGCACATTTTTGCATGAAAATAATTATATAATTAAATTAAATTGTGAAAATTCACATTTTCTCCTCTGATGTCTTAATTGACATATCAGTAGGGTTACATAAAAATCTCAAAATCATTTAACTTTAATTTGACAAATTATGAAAGTTTGGACCCTTAGGGGCAAATTTGTAATTTTGGATATTTTGGCCTTAATGAACATTTAGTCTTAATCAAAATGGGAAATGGGTAATTTCTGATATTAATTAACTCATTTGATGATTTGCAATAAAAAATGGGCTTAATTGGTAGAATTATAAGATAAATGAATAATTCTCATAATTATTAAAATTTTGGAAATTTCGTCAATTTTTGAGTTTAGGGACATGGCTTTGGAAATCAATGATTTCACACCCTTGTTTGATAATCAACTTGATAATGATCACTTAAAGTTTTAAATCTTTTCAAAATCAATACACACGCTTAATACATTCGCTTAGGTCTTAAGAACTTAGTGGTGAACTTAAGTTGAAATCCACTTGTTAAAAAAAAGGATTAGAAAAATCAACATAATCAAACTCTTTTAAAACACCACAAGTCCAATTATGACTAAAATTTGGCTAAGTGTTCTTAATACACTAAGTTGCCCCCTTTAGGGTCTTCATCAACATAATCTTTAAATTGAAAGGTAAACGACATTTACCTTATTCTTGGGAATAATCAAGACATCAATGTTCACTGAGCATCAGGTTGTTCCTAGGATGAATTATTAAGCAACATAATAAAGTTTAAATGAACCTAATGCCTTTTACCAGGCATTAAGAAGGTTGCATGGACCTGCTCCCTACTCTTAAGCTGGTGAATACCTTAGGGATCTATTAAACTTAATATGTTTTACTTAATAATATTATCCTTAAAATTTAAGGACCCTCAATACACAACATAGAGTTATGAAGGTTTCCAAAACCTTACTTTTCCAGCTCTATATAAGCATAAATGCTCTGACATGCATTTTGAGTTTCAGGTGGTGGAACGAGAAGACTCGTCAGGTACACTTTTACAGTTTACAGCGTTTTACAGTCTTTTTTGTACTTTTCTACTGCTTTTATTTTATGCTTGTACCATACTTGCTGCATAAAAAACACTTGCATGTTAAAAACAAAACAAAACCAAAACCAAAACCAAAAAAAAAAATTTCAAACAAAAATACCTCACAACATTCCAAAAATATAAGACAACTCAAGACTTAATCACAAACATCACAAAAAATACAACAACAACTAAATTAAAAAACATCTCTATTGGAAGATTGGGAACCCTTGGAGGAGGTAACCTACGGTTGCTAACGAGGTTTTCCACGGTCTAAATGAAATTATAGAACTCATTAAGTTGAGTTTAGTAAATTTATTTGGACTAAGTAATTCCAATAGAAAATAGTGGTGCCGAGACGATGGAACCGTGGGATCTTGACCGGTGTCGCTTTAATCAACTTTAATATGCACATAATAAAATTTAAAAAACTTTAACCATAGGGTCACTTGATTTGACATTATAACCAAATGACCTAGAAAACTTGAACTCTGCTACAACGAGGAGCTTGGAGCTTACATGGTAGGCAGCCCGACCATCTTCAACAGCAANTATGGCGCCTGCTAACGGGAGGATTGGGGAGAGAGAGGAAGGGATTTTTTTTATTTTTATTTTTATTATTATATGGGCTAGAGAGAGAGAGAGAGAGAGAGAGAGAGGAGAGTGAGAGGGAGAGGGAGAGGGAGGCGTGAGAGAGAGAGAGAAATTTTCTTTTCATATGGGCTGTAGAGAGAGAGAGAGAGAGAGGATGGAGGCGTGGGAGAGGATGGTAGTCGCCCATGGGATTAGATATTTACAAGCGAGAGTTATAATAGAGATAGGATATTATATTATATTATATTTTAATAATATTATTATTACTATTATCACTCTCGTATTTTTCATCCAGACACGTCATTGCAACGAAGTGGATATCCTTCCTGGCTAAAATTGACATTCCAGACGCACTCATGTGACTGTTTCGTCATCCAGAGTCGTTCGGATGACTTTCGTCGACGGTTATGTCAAAAATTCGTCAAATTTAATTTTCATCGATTTTTTTGTTCGTGATCAATCGTTTTTTGAAATTGATCATGGGCCAATTAAATGTATTTGAATTCAATTGAAATTGGATCTAAACATGTTGAATTTGATGTGAATTTGAAATTGGGGTATTTGATTAATCATGATGCTCAATTTGGGGATTTTTGGACTTTGAATCAATTTGAGGCAATTCACTTGGACTTGGATTTGGAGTTTGGAATTGAGCTTTAATTTAGTTTGAATTGGATTAGGACATGGTGAATTTGAGTTTATAATTGAAATTGAGAAAATTTGAAATCAATTAGGAGCAAATTGGGGTGATTCGGAGACTTTAAGCACTTGGGAGCAAAATTGGGATCTTGGTCAAATGAGGTCAATTTGGTCAAATTAGCCCCAATGGATGATCAAGAATTGGTTTTAGGGGTGTTTGAGATGATTTTGGAGAATTTAGAAATTTTTGGGCCATGAGTGACATTTTGGTAAGTTTGACCAACTTTGGTCAAAATAGTCAAAATGTTGATTTAAAGGCTCTAAGTGGTTCAGGAAGAAATTTGGAGTCAAACTACAGTGTCCTGGGTCATTTTCGATCAATGTGGAAGGTTTTATGATCCCCAAAATATTTTTTAAGTATTCATTATTTTGGTGTCGAGGTGCCAAAAAGTTGTCCGGAAGTATGACAATATTACAGTCAAAATTCTCAGAAAGACAATAAAAATAATTTGGTGTAATTTTTAAAAATTATCGGTGACTCTCAGAGATTTTGGAAAATTTGATATTTTAGGAGTCTAGGGGTATTTTGGTATTTTTTTGGAAAATTGGGTGTTTTTGCAATTTTTGGGTTTCAAAATGGTCTAAATGATAATATCAAATGATTTGAAGTGAGTTTTGTGATTCAATGATAGTTTTGGAAATTTTGAAGAATTAGAATATTCAAGTGAGGTCTTTTAGGGGAAACTGGGTTAAAATAATTTTGGTCAGCCTTATGAGTGTAATGATTGCAACATTGTGATATGAAAATACAATGTTTATAATGATCATGGTGATTATGAATGACGATGCAATGTATTGAAGTCCAAAAAAGGTGTAGAGCAGTGCAAGACTTTCCTATAGTTCAAAGATTCTATAGGAATTCTCATCAGGGTTCCCTTATGTAATATCTAATTTTTGTATTAAAGATTATTGATCACATATGGAACCAACATAAAGAACAAATACTTGGTTGAAATGTGTAAGGAGAATGTGGGTACCATTTCTAAGATGCTACGATAGTCATTAGAAAAATCTTAAGGTTAGATTCTAGTCACTAAAGGAAAAACCTAAAACCCTCACCCAAAAGTGAGGTCAACAGCTCTTTCTACTGACAATTTATTAGCGCTTTTCCTCTCTCTTGACCTCTCCTTCTCCCAGCTCTAATTATAGAGTCATGTATTTCCAAACGACAATCGCGGATTCAACAGTAATAATGATGATTATGCTCCAAAATCTAATTTTGCAAAAACTTCATTTTATTTTTTGTGTATTTATTTGGCCATGGTGAATGCACGTGAATGCACATCTCTTGTTCCTCTTTCCATGTAAGAAGTAAACTAAACCCAATCCTTCTTCTGGCAAGCTTAAATATGCAATACATAAAGTCGATCAATGCCTAGCCATCAAAGTCAATTCCTTAAAATCTCATTGAAAATCACCGTCACGTACTCACCAAACCCCTTCAGACCTCTCGGTACACAAAGTTGGCCGGAGTTATCAAAGAGGATCCAAACTAGTCATTGGATATGCTTTGAATTTGGTGCAACTGATAGGCAGTAGCAACCACCTAATTATTCAAACATGGTAGGTATCAACATTATTTTTGAACCTGGGTAAAATCAATAAATGTCCGCAAATTTTAGGTGTTGCCTTCCTTGACATAACATGATTCAGCTCATGTAATGAAAATAAAAATTTTAAGTTAATTTTGTATGATTCTTCAAAGACTTGGTCGATTTAATTAGAATTTAAGAAGATTTAAATGCATAGCTCTTAATTCCTTTGTCATTATACATCTAACACAAAAATTTCAATTTTTACGTATGTTCCACCTTATCTATGCATGAGAAAATAGAGATATTTTTATTTGATATAAAATGTAAAAAATAAAGTTTATACAACAACAACAAAGCCTCAATCCCAGCACGTGGGGTCGGCTACATGAATCATTCTTCTCCATTGCGCCCTATCTATTGNGTATGTTCCACCTTATCTATGCATGAGAAAGGAGTATTTCACGTTTTAAAAATTAAAATAGAGATATTTTTATTTCATATAAAATGTAAAAAATAAAGTTTATACAACACCAACAAAGCCTCAATCCCAGCACGTGGGGTCGGCTACATGAATCATTCTTCTCCATTGCGCCCTATCTATTGTCATAATTTCATAGAACATAGAAAACAAAGTTTATAATAAATAAAAATTACATTGAACATTGTTTTTGTGTATAATAGCCATGTCTATTGAAATTCGATTACTACAATGAGACGACATTTATTTTGAATTACTACTCGAGCGAACCCTCAGATGCAATCCTATAGATATATTACCATCAGAATACATTTTGATTTACATACTTGTCTCAACTGAAGTCTTCACCGTTGATTTCGAACTTCATAACTATAACATTTACCAAANATAATTCGATTACTACAATGAGACGACATTTATTTTTAATTACTACTCGAGCGAACCCTCGGATGCAATCCTATAGATATATTACCATCTGAATACATTCTGATTTACATACTTGTCTCAACTGAAGTCTTCACCGTTGATTTCGAACTTCATAACTATAACATTTACCAAACCTCCACTACATATATTACAAAACAAATAAAACTATTTATTTATTGGCATCAATGTAGCACGCAAAGGTTGGCTACAAATTAACTTCTTTCATTTTTAAAGGCAACACCTTAGAGCAGCGGAAAGAAATCTTTTAAAGAAATCCTTGTAAAGAAACTAATATTGTAAATTAGCATTCATTATTGAATGACATAGTACATGCATTAAAGATCTGTGTGTATAGATCGATCTGATACTACTGGTAGCCTCTTCCCTATAAATTAAGCTAGTTTCATGTGAGTCCCAAATACAAAATAAACTGATCAAAACAAGGCATCTGCACTATATAGTAAACTAATTTCAAGGAGAGTGAGATGGCGAGAGAAACACTGACCAACCTCTGCATTTTCTTGCTTGTCACCTTCACTCTTTTTGCGTCGATTAATGCAGTTGAAAAGAAAGAAAAGGAGTGTGTCAAGCAAGAAGGCAGCGTTCTGATTCCCGGAATCGGGCGCTACATGCCTGGAAGCCATCAGCCGAAGCCCAGCATATCCGGGTTGGACAACAGCGGCCCGGCGGCGGCCCATGCTCGATACATCCCCGGTAACGACGATACCTTCGTACCCAACCCAGGATATGAAGTTCCCAACCCAAGATCAAATCTTCCTTGAGCTTATAATTACTCACTCTTTTAATAAGTGCCTTCTATATATATATATATATATATATATATAGACATGCGCACTAGAGTTTCAGAGCATTGTTCTGCTATTGAACTATTGCTCGTAGCAATTATCATCTGTCTGCATGATGGAGTTTGTCTCTGTGTTGTTCACTTTCATCAAGTTAAGTGTGTTTCTCTCTAAGGCCGTCTTCAATCTTTCGGTTGATTAATTAGAATTTATTTGGTGTAATTGTGCTGATGTGTGGTCTGAAATAGAACTAAGATTATGTTGTTATCTAAAATGCAAGATTCTTTATAATATTTTATAAGTCAATATATATGCTAGCTGGCATATGAAATTATATAATGAATTTGTAAAATGAGAATATTAAATGTAATTGTGCACCAATAAAAGGCCTAGGAATCCCATCTTTTCCAAAACATTGCTCCCACATGTTAGTCGTCGAGGTTGACTTGTTGGGGTAACTTGCAAACCTAATCTTTCAAAATGTAGCCATCATATACCAACTATCAAGATTAACCTGCCAAGGTGACTTGCCAATCACAAATGTTGAAAAACCTGCAATTTCTTCTCTTGAGCCATCAGATTGAGCTATCGATGTGAACTGTTAAGCTTGTTCGTTAAGTTCACTAATCAAGTATTCCTCAAGATCATCAACTACCAGAGTATATGACATCATTAAAGTGCAGAAATGTGTCGATTTCCATTTATGAGTCATCTGAAACTTACATAACAGTCATTCATTAATGCTCCATGGGTAGACCTCGTATTGTACAAATATTATTTTTTATTTATTTTTCTCTCTATAATCTTATGAAGGTGGGAGAAGCCACAAGGAGATGCTTTATTGCTTTCAAGGGGATGAAATCTAGATCCTCTTCTTTAGCTTCTTTTAAGAATGGGAGCTATGGCTTAGAGAGTGCTCATCCATCATCTTCCACAATATCCTTTTCTTCACAAGTTTCCTTTAGGTTGTATGAGTCCACGAAAGATAAAAGACCTGACATCCCAAAAAGATTCAATATTTTAAAAGGTGCAATAAGTTTAGAGTTCATATGTAATTCCAACCCAATGACCTTTGAAGTACGAAAAAAGTATAAAATGATGGTGAGAGTCAATGATTCATTAGATCAATGAGATAAAAGAGCATATGAGAATGATGATACAACAAGTAAGATAAGATGCCGCTAAAAATTGCTCCAGAACCCATTCTAGGAGACACGTTGGATCATCAGGATCAATGGCTTATTGATTGGAGCAACCAATCATGACACCCAGAAGAGCCCTATCCTCAACTCTAGAAGAGGAGGAGGATGAGTTGTACGTTACAGATGAAGAAGTTATTGAATCCTCAGATGAGAATGTTGATAGAAAAAAAGATAAGAAGAAAATATAAAAGTTGTCAAAAAATTTCTAAGTTCAAGAATCCATTTTTTGAATCCTATAAAGGAAGAACTGATCCAATTGATCATGTAACTTTTTTTGAGGTTATAACATGTAAATGTTGTCATGAAGTGTTGTTTGTTTCTCATGACACTGAAAAAATATGCTTTATGTTGGTTTAACAACTTACCTACAGAAATCATTAATGAAATCTTGAGAACTTCTAACGATCTTAAAAGAGAATTCAAAGTCTAAATAGCATCATTACCAAATTTCAACATGAGGTGTTCAATGTTAAAGATCTAAAACAGATTGATCTTCAAAAATCAAGAACTTTAATCAAGCTTTTGGAACTGACCAAAAAACACATTTCAACTTAAGAGTACAATTCTTTATTGAGTATTTCTCTAGAACTTAGTAGTCAAAATCCTAATTTTGAAGAAGACTTCTTAAAGATCATCAAGATCAAATGCATTGGTCACTCAGAGTCATTCTTAAAAACATTTCAAAGGAGAATTTCTTGAGAGAAAGACTTCTCTGATGATATGTTGATCAGAAAAAAGCCAAAAAAGAGGTTGGACCCCTTGGTTCTATCCATCAAAAGTCACTCCACTGATATTTTCGTTGGATGAGATCATTAATGTCATCCTAAATAAAAAAAAATTATTCAAGAATCCCTTGTAGATATTAGTCAGAAGTCACATGTGTGACCCAAAGAAATAGTGTGCCTATCACAGAGATCATAAGCATGATTTGGAGGAGTGTCAGCACCTCAAGAACCTAATTTAGGAGCTAATTTGAGCCAACAAATGAAGGAGTTTGTGGCCCTAGTTGTAAATATTGGTAGGTAGAGCAAGGCACTAACCAAAGATGCAAGGAACATGTTCTAGNTAAAGAAATTTTAAAGTAATTAGATGCTGGAATTATATACTCTATTTCAGATAGTGTATGGGTTAGTCCAATTCACTGTATTCCTAAGAAAGAAAGAGTAACTGTAACTGTGAAAGAGAATAATGAGTTAATACCTACTAGACAAGTTACAGGGTGGCGAATATGTAATGATTATAGAAAATTAAATCTTGCCACTAGGAAAGATCATTTTCCACTACCCTTTCTAGATCAGTTGGATAGACTAGCTGGGCATAAATACTTATGTTTTTTGGATGGATATACTGGTTATCACCCAAATACTTTTATTTTCCGGATGGATATACCGGTTATCACCAAATTCAAATATATTCTGAGGATCAAGAGAGAACAACATTTACCAATCCTTATGGTACTTTTGCTTTTAGAAGAATGCTCGTTGGTTTATGTAATTCCCCTGCTACATTTCAAAGATCTATGATGATAATTTTTTGTGATTTAATTGAAGAAGGGATTGAAGTCTTTATGGATGACTTTTCATTATTTAGAACTTCATTTGACTCATGTTTAGAACATTTATCTAAAGTTCTTAAGTGCTGTGAAGAAACAAATTTAGTCCTTAACTGGGAAAAATGCCAATTTATGGTAGCAGGAGGAATTGTATTAGGGCATCAAATATCAAAAAATGGTATGGAAGTAGATTCTGCTAAAATTTAAGTGATCGCTAGTTTACCTTATCCAAAAAATGTAAGGGAAATTAGGAGTTTTTTAGGACATGCTAGATTCTACAGGCGATATATTAAGGACTAATCTAAGATTAATAAGCCTTTATGCCATTTACTGGAGAAAGATGCAATTTTCAATTTTGATGAGGAATGCCTAAAAATTTTAAATTATGAAAAGAAAAATTAATCACTATACCAATTATAGTTTCATCAAATTGGGAAAAACCTATTGAACTTATGTGTGATGCAAGTGATTATGTTATTGGAGCTGTTTTTGGAATATGATAAAATTTTTAAAGTTATTTACTATGATAGTAAAACTCTTAATGTAACTTAAATTAATTATATAAAAACTAAAAAAAGAGTTATTAGCAATAGTATATGCCTTTGATAAATTTAGATCATATTTAATTGGAACTCATTGTATAGTGCATACAGATCATTCTGCTATTAAGTACTTAATGAAAATGAAGGATACTAAACCAAGACTTATATGATGGATTCTTCTTTTACAAGAATTTGATTTTGAAATAGTAGAGTTGAAGGGAACTGAAAATCAAATTGTTTATCAATTTTCCACGCTTGAATTAGAAAAACCACTCTATTTTGAAAAAGAAATTAATGAACATTTTTTAGATGAAAAATTGTTCACTGTAAATGAGTGGCATGACCTGTGGTATGCTGACGTTGTGAACTACATTGTTTGTGATCTTAAACCCTATGAATGACATACCAACAAATGAGGAAATTTATTTCTGAAGCTCAGACTTATTTTTGGGATGACCCATATTTATATAAACAAAAAAAGGATCTGATCATTCGAAGATGTGTACCATTAGAAGAANATGCATATAGATCATTCTGCTATTAAGTACTTAATGAAAATGAAGGATACTAAACCGAGACTTATAGGATGGATTCTTATTTTACAAGAATTTGGTTTTGAAATAGTAGAGTTGAAGGGAACCAAAAATCAAATTGTTTATGATTTGTCCACGCTTGAATTAGAAAAGGCACTCTATTTTGAAAAAGAAATTAATGTACTTTTTTTAGATGAAAAATTGTTCACTGTAAATGAGTGGTGTGACCTGTGGTATGCTGACATTGTGAACTACATTGTTTGTGATCTTAAACCCTATGAATGACATACCAACAAATGAGGAAATTTATTTTTGANAATTAGATTTTATAGGACCATTTATACAATCTTTCAAAAACTTATATATTCTGTTAGCAGTGGACTATGTATCCAAATGGATAGAAGTTGCTTCTTTATCTCAATGTGATGCTCAAAGTGTTGCAAAATTTTTGAAAACAAACATATTTTTTAGATTTGGGATGTCGAAAGTTATCATTACTGATGGGGGAAGTCATTTCAGAAATATAATTATGGAGAAGTTATTAAAGAAATATCATATAAATCATAGGATTGTTACTGCTTATCATCCTTCGACAAGTGATTTGGCTGAATTATTCAATGAGGAAATTAAAAGAATTATGGAAAAATCTGTAAATCCAACAAAAATGGATTGGTCAGTCAAACTTGACTATGCTTTGTGGGCTTATAGGACTGCATATAGAACTCCTATAGGAATGTCCCCATATAGGCTAATTTTTGGGAAAGCTTGTCACTTACCAGTTGAACTTGAGCATAAATCATATTGAGCTATTAAAGAGTTTAATTATAATTTAAAAAATATTGGTGAGAAAAGATTGTTACAATTAAATGAGCTTTAAGAGATAATGAATGAATCTTATGAGAGTGCTAAGATTTATAAAGAAAAGATGAAAATATGGCATGATCGAAGGATTCTTGCTAAAAATTTTCAGCTAGGGCAACAAGTTTTGCTATATAATTCAAGGTTAAGATTATTTCTAGGCAAAATTAAGTCCAGGTGGATGGACCCATTTGTTGTGATAAAATTTTATCCTTATGGAGCTGTGAATATTAAAGATCTTAACTCTGAGAAAATTTTTAAAGTGAATGGACATAGACTGAAACCTTATTATATAGGGGGTCAACATAAATATAATGATGTAATGATGTTGGGTCAATCAAAATGAGCACTGGTTACGTCAAGCTGACGACATAAAACCAAGCACTTTGTGGGAGGCAACCCATAGTTATCAGTGTGTCTTTTCTTTAATTGTTGTTTTGAGTCTGATTAAGAAATTTTTTATAGTATTTTTGAGTTTATTATTTGCTAGTAATAATTTTTTGACTTTATTTAGTGACGTAGACATGTTAGAATGAGAATTTGGACATTAAGTTGACTGGTGCAAAAATTTGCATTGGCGCTTAAGCGCAAAGCGCGACAATTTAATCACATGTGCAAATTTCAATTTCTAGAAGGTGTAACTGCAATTTAGTTGGAAAAAACATGTCTTGGTAGTTTCTAGTTGTGCCTAAAAGTTATGAGTGGGAATTAGGCCTATAAATATAAGGGGTTTGTGAAGGAATTTCACACTAGATTATTTTTAGCCCTAAAAGCCTAAGAAAGAGAGAGATTTAAAGAAAATGTCTTCATGGGAGATGGATTTGAAGAAGAAGGAAGAAGCCACGAGGAAGAAGTTTATTAGTTAAAGTGCACAAGAGATGAATAACGGTTTCTTAGCCGTTAGTATTGAAGGGATATCAGAGAAGATCAACAAGATGGAGAATATTATATCTTTATTAGAGATTAAGGCACTTGAATTGCATGCTCATCTAGAATATATTGGGTGGAAACTTAAGATGCAATTCAACCATACCAGTTATATAGAGAAAGCGAATAAGGTGATGTTCCTTAAGCAAAAGTGGATCGAAGGTGATAGTATTAGAGCTCGTCACCACAGTCCGTTTTATCAACTCTATATTCCTAGAGAGACTACTTAGAGATAAGAATTCATTCCTTCTAATGAAGAGTGGCATTAAGTTAAGTGTTAGGAATTGTGTGTTTGGAGTCATGTTTTTAAGTGTGTTGGTGTTTATGTATCGTGTTTAGTGTTTGTCACTTATGTGTGTAATTGTAAATGTGTGTTAAGTGTTTTGTATTTAGAAGAATTTTCTCATCCAAGACTATTTGGAGAGAGAATTAAGTGTTAAAATGTGTTTGTACTTGTTTGTGAATTAATATAAGTTTATTTTTGTGAAAATTTGAGTTATTTTTAGCCTCAAATTGAATTAATTATTATGGAGAATTTTGAGAGAGAAGGGAGTTATAGGAAGTAAANCCTTATGTTACAACTTCAGTAATGAAAGACAAGGAATACCCCAAGGATTTTGAGACATGATGAAGTGGATCAGTTACTTCCCATGATAAAATTAATGATCAAGAGGATGGTCTGATGGAACATACTTCCAGCCGACTGTATTCCTAATAGCTTTATCATCAATATATACGATGAAGGCGACTGTATTCCACTACATATAGACCATCATGATTTTATGAGACCTTTTTGCACGGTTGTTGACCTCACTTTTGGTTGAGGTTCANGTAGCCGATGTTGTGACTATGACACTATTCGGTAGATTGTGTGCTAGACTGGAACTAGGATTCTTAGGTAGTCTTTTTGATTTTCTAACTATTATTCTCTGCTGTCTTGTGTCATAGCCAGACATATTTTTTAATTGCTAATTTTATGTGTTTACTGGGTGTGGACTTGCACACTAGTATATTAGGGTAGTTTTATATGCAGGGAGCCATGCCTAAAAAAAAAGGAAAGGATAAAAAAACGATTTAAAAACTAACAGTTTTTATAGGTGTCGCTAATGCTCTCCTCCCACCCGACATGGCTCATTATGTGTTGCATGAATATAACTCGTATTAACTCTTTTGAAGGTTGGGTCTTTTTTTGTAATTTCATATGTATTTGTCTTTTAGGAGACTGTATCAGAAATAAGCTATGAGCACGAGTTCCAAGGCACATGACACACCGAACCACATGACCAGCAGCAGTTGCTCGCATCACGTACCTCAAGTCTAAATTTTCTACTTGCATAGAACTATGATCTGGCATGTATATGTGGAGTCTGACTATTTTTTTTTGCTTTCTAGGATATGTTGTTGATCCAATGACACCCGACCTCTAGTTATTTCATTTGGCTTGATTTACAGTTGCACAACGTGCTTGCCATTTTCACTTTCTTACNAATTTTGTATTTAATTTCCCATATTCAACATTAGTTCTTCCATCGTCAACTTTTTTTCCTTAACTTGTGGGTTAGGGTTAGAGTTCAATCCAGGAGGATAATAAGGTCGATAATTAGGATTTCCTTCATTGTTTAAATTTCTTGAGGGGTTAATTGAATTGTTATAATTATTCTAACTAAAATTTGGGTGATTTTTCTATCCAGGGTTGTAATAGTTAGAATAGGGATGATTATTTTGATTATTTATAGCATTTAAAGTTTCATAAGATGATTGAGTATCAATTATCTGCCCTAGTGAATTNTGTATAACGGATAGTTATACATCTACGACGTTAAACCAAGCGCTTTGTGGGAGGCAACCTATAGTTATTAGTGTGTTTTGCTTTGAATGTTGTTTTTGTGTGATTAAGAAAATTTGTGATAGTATTTTTTAGACTATTATGTGTTACTAATGATTTTAAGACTTTATTTAGTGATCTAAATATGCTAAAATAAGAATTTGGATGCTAAGTTGATTAGTACAAAATTGAGCACTGGCACTTAAGTGCCAATATTCGGTGCTTACGCGTAGGAGTTAAAAGTCATGTACCAAATTTAGATTCTATAAGGTTTAACCACCAATTGGTTGACTAAAAGGTGTCAAGGCAGTTTTAGAACGTGTTTATGAGTTACTAGAGGGATTTAGGCTTATAAATAGAAGGGTTTAGTGAAAGAATTTCACCCTAGNTAAATATTGTCTAGGTTCCCTGACCTTAGAGAGATTTTCCAAAAATAAAAAATATATTTTTGAACCCTTAAAATATTTTATTTTTATTAAAGTCCCCAAAACTTCAATTACTTTTAGTAAATTATAGAAAATTCAAAAAATTATGAAATTTTGGTAAAATTACTTTCTTGTCTAGGGCTAGCTCACATAAAAATTTCAAGTGATTAGGAGTTGTCTTGATTATCATTTGGAATTTTCCTTGAAAATGCACATTTTTGCAAAAAAATAATTATATAAATCAAATTAAATTTTAAAAATCCACATTTTCCCCTTTGATGTCTTAATGGACTTATCAGTAAGATTACATAAAAATTTCAAAGTCATTTGACTTAAATTTGATAAATTATGAAAGTTTGGATCCTTAGGGGCAAAATTGTAATTTTGGATATTTTGGCGTTAATGAATATTTAGGCTTAATCAAAATAGGAAATGGGTAATTTCTGATATTAATTAGCTCATTTGATGATTTGCAAGCAAAAATGGGTTTAATTAGTAGAAACCCACTTCACTTTGCCAAATTACAAGATAAAAAAAAATTCCCATTATTATCAAAATTTTGGAAACTTCATTAGCATAAGATGACTTTTGAATTTAGGAGTATAACTTTGGAAATCAATGATTTCACACCCTTATTTGATAATCAAAATGGTGCTTAAATATCTTGATAATGATCACTTAAAGTTTTAAATCTTTTCAAAATGAATACACACACTTAATACATTCACTTATGTCTTAAGGACTTATTGGTGAACTTAACTTGAAATCCACTTGTTAAAAGAGGATTAGAAAAATCATCATAATCAAAATATTTTAACACTCCACAAGTCCAATTAGGACTAAAATTTGGCTAAGTGTTTTTAATAACACTAATTTGTCTCCTAATGGTCTTCACCTACGTAATTTTCAAGTTGAAAGGTAAATGACATTTACCTTATTCTTTTGAATAATTAAGACATCAATGTTCACTGAGCATCAGGTTGTTCCTAGGATGAATTATTAAGCAACATAATAAANATTTATTTGGTGTAATTGTGCTGATGTGTGGTCTGAAATAGAGCTAAGATTATGTTGTTATCTAAAATGCAAGATTCTTTATAATATTTTATAAGTCAATATATATGCTAGCTCACATATGAAATTATATAATGAATTTGTAAAATGAAAATATTAAATGTAATTGTGCACCAATAAAAGGCCTAGGAATCCCATCTTTTCCAAAACATTGCTCCCACATGCTAGTCGTCAGGTTGACTTGTTGGGGTAACTTGCAAACCTAATCTTTCAAAATGTAGCCATCATATACCAGCTATCAAGATTAACCTGCCAAGGTGACTTGCCAATCACAAATGTTGAAAAACCTGCAATTTCTTCTCTTGAGCCATCAGATTGAGCTATCGATGTGAACTGTTAAGCTTGTTCGTTAAGTTCACTAATCAAGTATTCCTCAAGATCATCAACTACCAGAGTATATGACATCATTAAAGAGCAGAAATGTGTCGATTTCGATTTATGAGTCATCTGAAACTTACATTACAGTCATTCATTAATGCTCCATGGGTAGACCTCGTATTGTACAAATATTATTTTTTATTTATTTTTCTCTCTATAATCTTATGAAGGTGGGAGAAGCCGCAAGGAGATGCTTTATTGCTTTCAAGGGGATGAAATCTAGATCCTCTTCCTTAGCTTCTTTTAAGAATGGGAGCTATGGCTCAGACAGTGCTCATCCATCATCTTCCACAATATCCTTTTCTTCACAAGTTTCCTTTAGGTTGTATGAGTCCACGAAAGATAAAAGACCTGACATCCCAAAAAGATTCAATATTTTAAAAGGTGCAATAAGTTTAGAGTTGATATGTAATTCCAACCCAATGACCTTTGAAGTACGAAAAAAGTATAAAATGATGGTGAGATTCAATGATTCATTAGATCAATGAGATAAAGGAGCATATGAGAATGATGATACAACAAGTAAGATAAGATGCCGCTAAAAATTGCTCCATAACCCATTCTAGGAGACACGTTGGATCATCAAGATCAATGGCTTATTGATTGGAGCAACCAATCATGACACCCAGAAGAGCCCTATCCTCAACTCTAGAAGAGGAGGAGGATGAGTTGTACGTTACAGATGAAGAAGTTATTGAATCCTCTGATGAGAATGTTGATAGAAAAAAAGATAAGAAGAAAATATAAAAGTTGTCAAAAAATTTCTTTTTCAAGATAATCATAGAAGTTGATACTCTGAGAAAGTTCAAGAATCCATTTTTTGAATCCTATAAAGGAAGAACTGATCCAATTGATCATGTAACTTTTTTTGAGGTTATAACATGTAAATGTTGTCATGAAGTGTTGTTTGTTTCTCATGACACTGAAAAAATATGCTTTATGTTGGTTTAACAACTTACCTACAGAAATCATTAATGAAATCTTGAGAACATCTGACGATCTTAAAAGAGAATTCAAAGTCTAAATAGCATCATCACCAAATTTCAACATGAGGTGTTCAATGTTAAAGATCTAAAACAGATTGATCTTCAAAAATCATGAACTTTAATCAAGCTTTTGGAACTGACCAAAAATCACATTTCAACTTAAGAGTACAATTCTTTATTGAGTATTTCTCTAGAACTTAGCAGTCAAAATCCTAATTTTGAAGAAGACTTTTTAAAGATCATCAAGATCAAATGCATCGGTCACTCAGAGTCATTCTTAAAAACATTTTAAAGGAGAATTTCTTGAGAGAAAGACTTCTCTGATGATATGTTGATCAGAAAAAAGCCAAAAAAGAGGTTGGACCCCTTGGTTCTATCCATCAAAAGTCACTCCACTGATATTTTCGTTGGATGAGATCATTAATGTCATCCTAAATAAAAAAAAATTATTCAAGAATCCCTTGTAGATATTAGTCAGAAGTCACATGTGTGACCCAAATAAATATTGTGCCAATCACAGAGATCATAAGCATGATTTGGGGGAGTGTCAGCACCTCAAGAACCTAATTTAGGAGCTAATTTGAGCCAACGAATGAAGGATTTTGTGGCCCTAGTTGTAAATATTGGTAGGTAGAGCAAGGCACTAACCAAAGATGCAAGGAACATGTTCCAGNGAGCAAAGAGCAAGCAAAAGAGAATGCTTCATCAATCTCCGCGTGGGTGAGAAAATTTCTAAACTCTAAAATTTCATTCCTATTGAGCCCCTTAAGTCTGGATGTTAGAGATTTAAGGTTAGGTTTTATATTAGAGGAAAAAACATCTTATGTTAAGAGCTTTTTGTTGCAAATCCTTACAAATCATTTAGTTCTTCTTCTGAACCCTAGCACATCAACTCAATCAGCTTGGAACCTAACAACCCCGTGGTCATTCTGCGGCTTCAACAATTGATGAATGGATTGAAGTCACCTTGATCTAGACAATGAAAAAACTCTTTGATTCTCATTCTTTAGATCGCGAAGACTGTATCCATGAAGGAAAAGATTCAGTTTTGTGAAGATTTTCTTTTCGTAGAAAAGCCCCTTCGCACTTGTCGGATAATTAGAGGCAGGCAGCCGTCCGTTACATTGTGTAAGGAATTGTAACTATGAATTCATCAATACCTATATCGTATGTGAGAATGCTAAAATGTGTTTAATCGATTATTAAGCATGTTGGNCCAGCTTGGAACCTAACAACCCCGTGGTCATTCTGCGTCTTCAACAATTGATGAATGGATTGAGGTCACCTTGATCTAGACAATGAAAAAACTCTTTGATTCTCATTCCTTAGATCGCGAAGACTGTATCCATGAAGGAAAAGAGTCACTTTTGTGAAGATTCTCTTTTCGTAGAAAAGCCCCTTCGCACTTGTCGGATAATTAGAGGTAGGCAGCCGTCGGAATTGTAATTATGAATTCATCAATACCTATATCATATGTGAGAATGCTAAAATGTGTTTAATCAATTATTAAGCATGTTGTTTTGCATTTAATTGCATGTATTTAGTTGGTTTGCATGTAGGAAAAGATTCACTTTCGTGAAAATTCTCTTTTCGTAGGAAAGCCCCTTTGCACTTGTCGGATAATTAGAGGAAGGCAGCCGTCCGTTACATTGTGTAACGAACTGTAACTATGACTTCATCAATACTTATATCTTATGTGAGAATGCTAAGATGTGTTTAATCAGTTATTAAGCATGTTGGTTTGCATTTACTTGCATGTATTTAGTTGGTTTGCATGTAGCACCTTAGATCAACATACATATGACTGTGAGGTCAGTTCTGGCAAAATTCTTTTAGGTGCAAACATTGGATCCCTCAGATCTTTAAGATGGTGTCGATGTTGGCGACACCGTCAAAGTCATACGGTAGCCGNGGTTATTAAGCATGTTGGTTTGCATTTACTTGCATGTATTTAGTTGGTTTTCATGTAGCACCTTAGATCAACATACATATGACTGTGAGGTCAGCTCTGGCAAAATTCTTTTAGGTGACAAACATTGGATCCCTCAGATCTTTAAGATGGTGTCGATGTTGGCGACACCGTCAAAGTCATACGTAGCTGATGTTGTGACTAAGACACTATTCGGTAGATTGTGTGCTAGACTGGAACTAGGATTCTTAGGTAGTCTTTTTGATATTCTAACTATTATTCCCTGCTGTCTTGTGTCATAGCCAGACATATTTTTTAATTGCTAATTTTATGTATTTACTGGGTGTGGACTTGCACACTAGTATATTAGGGTAGTTTTATATGCAGGGAGCCATGCCTAAAAAAAAAAGGAAAGGATAAAATAATGATTTAAAAACTAACAGTTTTTATAGGTGTCGCTAATGCTCTCCTCCCACCTGACATGGCTCATTATGTGTTGCATGAATATAACTCGTATTAACTCTTTTAAAGGTTGGGTCTTTTTTTGTAATTTCATAAGTATTTGTCTTTTGGGAGACTGTATCAGAAATAAGCTATGAGCACGAGTTCCAAGGCACATGACACACCGAACCACATGACCAGCAGCAGTTGCTCGCATCACGTACCTCAAGTCTAAGTTTTCTACTTGCATAGAACTATGATCTGGCATGTATATGTGGAGTCTGGCTATTTTTTTTTTGCTTTCTAGGATATGTTGTTGATCCAATGATACCCGACCTCTAGTTATTTCATTTGGCTTGATTTACAGTTGCACAACGTGCTTGCCATTTTCACTTTCTTACTGCTTTGCGGCATGTCTGGGCTCATACAAAAAATACAATATAGGCTCATTAAGGACCCAAATATCTTTTAAAAAATCCTAATAATAAAATAATCAAGATAAATAAAANTTGTTGATCAAGGAGACGAAGACATAGTTGGGATTTTGATATCTGATAGTAATAGATGTACTTGTACTTGTACTTTTATTTTTGTGATCTTTTGTAATAGAAATGGATGTTTGTTTGTTTTTGCACTTTCATTTTTATTGTTATGTTGTAATCGGACGATTTTTAATTTTTGTTATAAAGTTAGTGTGGTAGTTAAATTTTGCCTGTGTAGTATAATGAATGTTGTTAGTGCTTTGTGAATTGTAATGTAATGTGATTTTTTATTTTTGCTTTTTAATTGTAATTATTTTATTTAGTATTGTGGTTTTGTTAGGGAATATTATGGTTTTTTAATGTTTTAGTTTTGTACTTATTTCAAAATTTCATTACCCATAATTTTTTTTGATTAATATGTGTAGAAAGCTCCTAATGTTACAGATCAGGTGAAGTAGAAATTTTGAGGACTGCAAAAATTTCAGAATGATGAAAATGCCTAAAATACTACTGAGGTATGAAAGAAGGCCTGCAGAAATTTCAGAATGATGAAAATGCCTACAATACTGAGGTATGATTTATTTATAACTTTTTCTTTCCACCTCTATCATTTCATTTTTAAAAATTTAAGTTTGGGGGAAGGAAGAAAAAGATTAACTATTAGACGTTCTCAAATTAAATATTTTAAAAAATTATTAATATGATTTTATGTAGTGAATTTAATTCAGGTAACTATATTTTTGTAAATATTAAATATTATGGTAGATTTAAAGAAATATTTTTTTAATGAAAATTAATTTTGGTAGATAAAGATATTTATTATAAGAGAATAAGACTATAGTTAACTATTTAAAGTAAATGAAGCTATATTTTGAATTATTAAGAATCTGAAAATTCATTTGAGAAGAAAATATTAGGGCTCAATGATGTAAAAGCTACAAAATATTTATAACGTAAAGGAATGCTTTGAATTTCAAATTTAGGGAAAGAAATGTGATGTTCAAAATCATTAAAGGCTATCCAGATATAGTAATTCACTTGAAAAAGGAAAAAGAAATGATTGACAACAATCCTTGAAAAGAAAAGAAAAATATATATTTTAGGGAAAGAAAAGTGAAGTTCAAAATCATTAAAGGCTATCCAGATATAGTAATCCTCACGTGAAAGAAAGGTGATGTTCAAAATCATTAAAGGCTATCCAGATATAGTAATCCTCACTTGAAATGGAATGCTTTGAGTTTCAAATTTAGGAAAAGAAAGGTGATGTTCAAAATCATTAAAGACTATCCAGATAAAGTAATCCTCACTTGAAAATCAAAAAAGAAAGGATTGAAAACAATCCCTGAAAAGAAAAGAAAAATATATAGGATTGAAAGCGGTGATGTTTAAAATCATTAAAGGCTATCCAGATATAGTAATCCTCACTTGAAAAAGGAAAAAGAAATGATTGAAAACAATAGCTGAAAAGAAAAGAAAAATATATAGAATTGAAAGCAATTCAAATGAAAAAGAAAAAAAAAAACAAAAGAAAAGAAAAATATATAGTATTGAAAGCAATCCAAATGAAAAAGAGAAAAGAAAGAAAAAAATATGAAAGTGAGGAGAAGCTCTAATAAAAAATTGGCTTCACTGGACCTACCTAAAGGGAAAACTTAAATATATTCTTGAACTTAAAAAATTGGCTTAACTGGACCTACCTAAACGAAAAACTTAAAGACATTTCTAAACTTATGTTTATGGATTAGATCATTTACTAGTAGTGTTCTCATGAAGTTCCTATCATTCGAATATTTTCAGTGACTTGATATTACAACATATAGTCATTCTTGAAATGAATAGAAGACTAGAACTCTTAAACTTGATGACTAGATAATCTTGTAGCTACAAAGTTAATTTAATTACTTCAATTTTTTTCTGAAAATCTCACTATGGTATTTATTTAAATATAACTTATAGTGTTTCTGAATTAAGACTTTACTGCATTAGATCATAACTTTTATATAGCATTTATGATTTCTCCTCCCAGACTTTTGAAAACTCGATCTTGTATGCACTTCTTTCCTTTAAATATGGAAGTAAATTTTGTCTGAGTCATCGTATTAATGAAGCGAGACTCATCAAACTCAACTCTTCTCTTTTGTCATGGAGTCATTTCAATCTAATCAAATTATAGAAAAATTCCAAAAATTACTTCAAAAAAATAAATCATGGCTTCTAACAGTAATTCTAAAAGTTCAAAAATAAGATCCATGAATTTCTTCCCAAATTTTCTTCACATTCCCAAATTTTTTAGATCTTCTCAATGTGGGAGAAATTCATGGAGAATATTTTTAGCTTGGAGTGAAGCTCTTATCTAAAGATGATCAAATCTGGTGTCAAAAAGCGTTGAAATTGCCTCCCAATCCAAGATCTTTCAAGCCCTAAGTCAAAAATGGCATTTTTAGGAGGAAGGGGATNCGAAGCGAGACTCATCGAACTCAACTCTTCTCTTTTGTCGTGGAGCCATTTCAATCTAATCAAATTATAGAAAAATTCTAAAAATTACATCAAAAAAAAATCATGGCTTTTAACAGTAATTCTAAGAGTTCAACAATAAGATCCATGAATTTCTTCCCAAATTTTCTTCACATTCTCAAATTTTTCGGATCTTCTCAATGTGGGAGAAATTCATGGTGAAAATCAAATATTTTTAGCTTGGAGTGAAGCTCTTATCTAAAGATGATCAAATCCGGTGTCAAAAAGTGTTGAAATTGCCTCCCAATCCAAGATCTTTCAAGCCCTAAGTCAAAAATGGCATTTTTAGGAGAATGAATAGTGGCGGTTAACTGGTCAAAATCACGGTTAAAGGTGTTTTTTTGGGAGCTCACCGTCGGCGGGGTCGATGGCACCGTCGGCGCGCTTAATTGGAATTTAAATCCCAAGTCTCGGGAAAATCCCGCCGTCGGTGGTGTCAAGGGAACCGTCGGCGTGCTCTATTGATTTTGTCCAAATTCCAGATTTTTGTGATTTCAATCAATTCCAAGTCTAAACGACATCCGCTTAATCTTTATAGACAAATTATAAATAACTAAATGATGTACTTAGCACATATAAACTTTCACAACACAAAACATCACATTTATTATAAATTCCAAGAGGTACAACATGCGTTACATAACACAACTAAGTTTGGTATTTTCTCAACCTTAATACATTAATTCAACATTGCAATTCAAGCCACAACACTCAAAACGCTGAAAACAAAACATCCTATGCTTAGTCTCAACTATACAGAGATCNCATACCTTACATAACACAGCTAAGTTTGGTATTTTGTCAACCTTAATACATTAATTCAACATCGTAATTCAAGCCACAACACTCAAAACGCTGAAAACAAAACATCCTTGTTGACCTCATTTTTGGTTGAGGTCTAGAAAACTTCTTTAGTAGCCTAGGTCTAGCCATAAGACTTTNAGTACTCGATTCTTCGCTGAGATCGTCCATTGATTGCACATGAACGAAGAGGTTGTAGAACGGTCGGAATGTAAATTCTTCAGTAGAATCCTCCTCAATAAATTTCATCCTCTTCGTCAATTGTATCAAACTATCTTCTAAATGTCCAGAATGTTTGAAATGCTCTTTCATCCTCCAGTCCAGATGATCAAAGAAATCAGAGATATTATTAATTGCATTCATGAGATTTTGTACCTCCTTTTCCAATTTCTTGATTCGACGCAAGNTCATACCAAAAATAGTGCCGACAATCCTATGCTTAGTCTCAACTATACAGAGATCTATAAGCATAATTCTAAAGAAAAGCAAATGCAAAGTTCAAATCAAAATACATAGATAGACATATAGGTAGTACTATAAATCTACTAATCCTCAGACTTAGTACTTTAATCTTCTCTGAGATCGCCCATTGATTGCACATGAACGAAGAGGTTGTAGAACGGTCGGAATGGAAATTCTTCAGTAGAATCCTCCTTAATAAATTTCATCCTCTTCATCAATCGTATCAAACTATCTTCTAAATGTCCAGAATGTTTGAAATGCTCTTTCATCCTCCAGTCCAGATGATCGAAAAAATCAGAGATATTATTAATTGCATTCATGAGATTTTGTACCTCCTTTTCCAATTTCTTGATTCGGTGCAAGATCACCAAAGACTTATTAGGGACTAAGGGTGGAACTGGCAGTGAATTCTGTGATGATTGATCAACTATCACGATCATGTCATTTTCATCTTCAAATGATGGGAATCTTTCAGTTGGATCCGAAGGCTTCCAAGGCAGAAATACTTTTTCCCAATTCCAATAGGACACTTGGAACTGACTGCAAAGTGAGAAAATTATGGAGGGGTGTCCAAGTCCATAAGTTGATCCATGNGCATAGGACACTTGGAACTGACTGCAAAGTGAGAAAATTATGGAGGGGTGTCCAAGTCCATAAGTTGATCCATGAATGATCAGGCCCAAAACCGACTTCACATTTATAGATCCAATGTGGATCGACAGTCCCCTTGGATGCAGTAATTCAAAATGGCACTTTCTTTAGAAACTTTACCGATCTTCATTGTCGGAAAAAGTTTCGTAGAAATGAAAAAGTGCCAATGTTTAGAAACGAGATTCAGGAGTGTTGCAGAAAAACTAACATACCTATTTNACAAAAGTTTCGTAGAAATGAAAAAGTGCCAATGTTTAGAAACGGGATTCAGGAGTGTTGCAGAAAAACTAACATACCTATTTTCTCTTGTTTCCCAATCGTCAGTTTCGTCCGTTAAATACTGGTAAATCTCAATCATCTGGTTTCCCGTTGGGACGAAACTGAAATAGTGGCAGACAGGAACATTCTCTATCATATATAATTCGTTGATACATGCAGGAGTGAGAGTGATCCATCTCCCTCGCACATAAACAACTCCTTGGTTGATTCCATGCAAATTTGCATAAAACTCTTTTACCACTGGAACCACCACGGCGGCAGTAGTGTAGCACAACACTTCCCATCTTTGCCGCATTATCGTTTCTTCAATATCCGTCGTGGGATTATTCAATCTGCGACTCACAAATCTTCATTCTTTGATTAATCTTTTCTTCATCAGCAACTTGTTGAAGATTCGTTGCGCTTCCGCACTAATAAACTTTCGCCGATTGAAAACTCATATTCTGGGATTATCAGGGGAATTGGGCACCATGGAAATGGAATTGGTAGAGTTTCACTTAATTTTTGGAGGGAAAATATGAATTTTAATTCAAATTTTTGAGTTTAAAAGACAAATTCCGCCCAAAAACAGTCAAAAACCGCCACTCGAACACAAGAAACCGTCCTCTTACCAGTCTCGCAATCGGTGGGGTTGAGGGCACCGTCGGCGCGCTTCTATATTAATTTTGTCTGGACTCTCAGGAAAAAATCGTCGTCGGCGGCGTCGAGGGCGCCGTTGGCGCCCAAGGCAAAATTTTTACAGTTTCGCTCTAGTCCGAATACGCTCCAATTTTTCTTCATGGATCAAATTTTTAAGTTGTTTCAACGGTAAATAAGAATAGTAGAGCTTAAAACTACCATAAACTAGTGATAATCTCAAATAAAAACTACTATAATTACTATAAAAATAAAGATAAATATGGGTTGCCTCCCATAAAGTGCTTGGTTTAACATCGTCAACCCGACCTATTCAGGTGTTATTCAGGTTGACTGATCATTAAAAACTCTTTAAAATTTGGTCTTTTAACCTCATAATATGGTTTTAATCTATGACCATTTACTTTAAATCTATTTCTTGTTTTCTGATCTTCAATTTTAATAACTTTATAAGTATAAACTTGAGTCACAGTAAANACCTCATAATATGGTTTTAATCTATGACCATTTAATTTAAATCTATTTCTTGTTTTCTGATCTTCAATTTTAATAACTTTATAAGTATAAACTTGAGTCACAGTAAATGACCCTAACCGACGAGACTTCAATTTCCCAGGAAATAATTTCAACCTAGTGTTGTAAAGTAAAACTTCTTTTCCTGGTTCCAAGTGCTTTTGGTTAATCTTCCAATCATGCCATAACTTTAATTTTTCTTTATAAATTTTGTCNAGTTCCAAGTACTTTTGGTTAGTCTTCCAATCATGCCATAACTTTAATTTTTCTTTATAAATTTTGTCGTTATCATAAGACTCATTTCTTAATTCTTCCAATTCATTTAATTTTAACAATCTCTTTTTACTAGCATCTTTCAAATTATAATTGAATTCTTTAATCGCCCAATATGCCTTATGCTCCAATTCTAAAAGTGACAAGTTTTTCCAAAAATCAATCTGTAAGGAGTCATTCCAATAGAAGTTTTATAAGCAGTTTTGTAAGCCCATAATGCAGTATCCAATCTATTGGACCAATCTATTCTACTAGGGTTTATAGTCTTTTCAAGTATTTGTTTAATCTCTCTATTAGAAACTTAAGCTAACCCACTAATTTGAGGGTGATAAGCAGTAAAGATTCTATGAATAATATTAAATTTTTCTGCCAATCTCTGGATGTATTTCTTTCTAAAATTAGATCCTCTATCAGTGATAATCATTCTAGGCATTCCGTATCTAGTGAAAATATTTTTTATCAAAAATCTTGAAACACTTTTAGCGTCACAACAAGGTAAAGCTTGTGCTTCAATCCACTTAAAAACGTAGTCTACTGCAATTAATATATATAAGTTTCAAAATGAATGGATAAACGGTCCCATAAAATCTAATCCCCAAACATCAAATATCTCAACTTCCAATATGAAATTNATTTCTAAAATTGGATCCTCCATCAGTGATAATCATTCTAGGCATTCCGTATCTAGTGAAAATATTTTTTATCAAAAATCTTGAAACACTTTTAGCGTCACAATGAGGTAAAGCTTGTGCTTCAATCCACTTAAAAATGTAGTCTACTGCAATTAACATATATAAGTTTCGAAATGAATGGATAAACGGTCCCATAAAATCTAATCCCCAAACATCAAATATCTCAACTTCCAATATGAAATTTAGAGGCATTTCATTACTTCTAGATATATTGCCTACTCGTTGGAATTGATCACGATTTTTTATATATCTATAAACATCTTTAAATATTATAGGCCAATAAAATCCAGCTTGTAAAATTTTGTAAGTAGTTTTATCAATCCCAAAATGTCCTCCAAATTCAGAATCATGACATTTTTGAATGATCAGCTCAATTTCTTCATAAGATACACATCTCATTATAAAAAGATCCTTACATTGTTTATATAAATAAGGCTCATCCAAAAATTATGCTTTTGCATCATGAATGAATTTTCTTTGTTGTTGCAATGTCATCATATGAGGCAAAATATCACTTACGATATAGTTAACAATATCAGCATACCAAGGTATTTTCCACTCATTAATATTATAANGTGTGAAAAAATGTAGTTAAAAAATGTGGTATAATTTCATATATAAAGATTTTTTAAGTGAAGTTGCAATTGAATTTTTCATTGCTACTGTTAGATATAGATTCCAAAAGTTCATTTTTGATTTGAAGAATTGTTGATTCAAAGCAACTAAAAGGAGGTTGGTGTTATGTGTTCTTGGTATTGGCTATAAAATTGGGTATCTGAAGATTCCTATGGGATGTGAAGATGTGAAGGTGGAACTTTGAGCTGACAAATAGTGCTGCACTCTATGGATATGCCACCTCGGTCTCATGAGATGGTCTTCTTGGAGATAAATGTGGTATGACATGAAGGTTATGAGCAAGGTGATGAGTTTTATGGAGGTGATTGAGCAGGGGGCAAAATTAGAATTTAAAGACTGGGGTTGAGCATGGGGGTGAAGTTAAAATCAACTAAATTACATTAAAAATATTTTTTAAATAAAATAAATAAACAAATTTAATGAGAACAACTGATAAAGTAGAAATATACCTCTTATANGGAGGTTGGTGTTATGTGTTCTTGGTGTTGGCTATAAAATTGGGTATCTGAAGATTCCTATGGGATGTGAAGATGTGAAAGTGGAACTTTGAGCTGACAAATAGTGCTGCACTCTATGGATATGCCACCTCGGTCTTATGAGATGGTCTTCTTGGAGATAAATGTGGCATGACATGAAGGTTATGAGCAAGGTGATGAGTTTTATGGAGGTGATTGAGCAGGGGGAAAAATTAGAATTTAAAGACTGGGGTTGAGCATGGGGGTGAAGTTAAAATCAACTAAATAACATTGAAATTTAATATTTTTTAAATAAAATAAATAAACAAATTTAATGAGAACAACTGATAAAGTAGAAATATACCTCTTATAATTTTGCTATTATGAATAGACATTTTATAATTGTGTTCGATATTTCTTTGTGATATTAAAATTATTAATCATTAATTATATATCAAAATTTATTATAATATCTTTTCAATATATGTTATCAGTGAACTTGCAAGAAAATTATCTTTCATTTTATTTCATAACTTTGTCTAGACAATCTTCATCGTTGAAGACATGCATTCAGTTGTTACTGTCGAAACAAGTAGTGCTAAACTTAATCTAACCAAAGAGAATATATGACTATTTTTTTTTGTCTTAGCGAGCATTTGACATAAATTAAAAAAATATATTGAGAGATTCTAAAAAGTTTGATTTTGNGTTTTATTTCATAACTTTGTCTAGACAATCTTCATCGTTGAAGACATGCATTCAATTGTTACTGTCGAAACAAGTAGTGCTAAACTTAATCTAACCAAAGAGAATATATGACTAATTTATTTTGTCTTAGCGAGCATTTGACATAAAATAAAAAATATATATATTGAGAGATTCTAAAAAGTTTGATTTTGATGAGTATCAATTTTAAAATACTCTAATTGAATTTTTAAGTGTGAATTTTCCGTATCCATAAAGTTTTTGAGATAGAATTTATTTACAAGTTGACAAATATCATTGAATTTTAATGATTGATATCTATTTCGAGGATCCAATACTGAATTGAGAAATGATAATTTTTTTAAGCCTATTATGCATTTTTTGCTGTTGTGTGTCTAAAATTGCACGAAAATATCAATTTTTATAATGATGTTCTGTTGTAATTCTATTTTCTTATGACAAGAGTGATCTAAAAAGTAAGAAGCAAAATGACAATTCAATCAAATGATTAAATGAANATTTTAATGATTGATATCTATTTCGAGGATCCAATACTGAATTGAGAAATGATAATTTTTTTAAGTCTATTATGCATTTTTTGCTGTTGTGTGTCTAAAATTGCTACGAAAATATCAATTTTTATAATGATGTTCTATTGTAATACTATTTTCTTATGACAAGAGTGATCTAAAAAGTAAGAAGCAAAATGACAATTCAATCAAATGATTAAATGAAAAATTACTTAAAGAGTTACTTGTAAAAAAAATTCTTTTAATCTAGTCCTTATAAAACTACTACTTAAATTGTGTTTGATGCATCTTCATTGCATTAAAATCATCAATCATTAATTATACATCAATATTTATTGTNGGAGTTACTTGTAAAAAAAATTCTTTTAATCTAGTCCTTATAAAACTACTTCTTAAATTGTGTTTGATGCATCTTCATTGCATTAAAATCATCAATCATTAATTATACATCAATATTTATTGTAATAATGTTTTCAATATATGTTATTAGAGAATTTGAAAGAAAATCAACTTCCATGTTTTTTTTTTTTTGGAATTTTAAAAATCTTCATTGTTGAAAATACACGTACAATTGTTGCTATTAAAACAGATAACAATAATATCAATCTAAATAAATGATTGATAATAGTTTATAGCATTTATTTTCTTATCTTATCCAATATCTAACATAAATTAAAAAATGTAAAGAGATTCTAAAAATGTTTATTTTGACATAAGTTTTTAAGTATATCTTTTTTGTACTTCTTAAGTTGTCAAGTTAAAATTTATTCATAGTCTGACAAGTATCATTAATTTTCAATTATCAGTATTTATCTCAAGAGTCCAGTGCATAATTAAGAATCAATAATTCCTTAATTTGTTCTTTAAATATGTAATTCATCTGTTATATGTAGTTATATATCTAATGTGATTTTAAAAATACTAAATTTATAATGATGCTCTATTGTAGTAATATCTTCTTTATTACTACCCTCAACTTTCAAATTAAGAAACATTCATATATGTAATATGTATATCTTATTTTTAATAAAAGAACTTCACCATCTGTAACGAAGAACATCATCATATTTCTCTTAAATTTTGAATAAGGTATTTTATTGTTAATAATAAATGCATTTCATTCAAGATGTCTAGTGATTTTACGTTTAATGTCTCAAAATTATCATTTGAAATTTTTAAAAAATTTATCATGAAATAAAAAATAAAAATCAAATCAAATTTAAACATTGCATTTTAAGCTCAATCAACATCACTTTTTTGACTTGATGAATTTTTTTTAAACATCTTGTTATTTTGACCCCCAATTATTTTACTAAGGTAAAAGAACATTTTTGTAATGTGGTACCGCTCACCTACCACATGTCACCTACCGCTCATCTACCGCTCACCTACCTCTCACCTACCACTCTCTTGCTTCTTTAAATAGAGAGGGTGTGAGGCTTAGGAGAGCAAAGAGAAGAGATCTTAAGCTATCACGAAGGAGGAGCAAAGGGAAGAGATCTTAAAGTATCGCGAAGGAGGAGAGAATAGCTAGAGAGTTAGAGAGGAGGAGAGCATCTTGAGGCCTTGTATCTAGGTGTCGCTTGAGAGGGAGGCCATAGAAAGAAGATGATGACTCATCTCTATGTATAAGCTATGTATTCTCCATTTCTTTTGCCTTGGTGAACTATTTGATTGTTCATCTCTATGTATAAGCTATGTATTCTCCATTTCTTTTGTCTTAGTGAACTATTTGATTGATTCCCTTCCGTGGACGTAGATTCAGTTGGATCAAACCACGTAAACGATCTGTGTTTGTTTGCGTTCTTTGCATTTCGTTTCTATGCCAGAACGTACATATCGCACAACACATCTTCTAAAACAACATAGGTGTCATCATACATGTTAGCCAAACTTGCAAAGAGAACTCAAATGTAACCTTTCACATGCATAACTTGCACTTCTTAAGATAACAACTTTATTTAATATTTTAATAATATTTAATTTATCAATTATAATCATTTCTGCAATTGTAGTTACTTGATCAAATTGTAGAATTGACTAGATGATAGTGCCATTAACTAGCTCAATTCTGATGGAGGCAACATGCATGAGCAGTCGGTCGAGGATTAGTGGTGATTGTCCACTAGTGACCATTGTAGGCGGTATATCTAATTCATGAATCAAACATGATACCTTGTCGATCTCATCGCCAAAATTCCAACGAAGTTAATTAACATACTAACATTTTGGCGATTGAGTTGAAAGCAATATTTTTTAAAGTTTTATTTTTTTTGGGCTTATGCCTCCAAAGATATTGATGACATGATGAATATTCATAAGTGCAGTAATCCACGATAAATGACTCATTAAGTTGATATTTGTTCAAATGACTTGAAGTCTAAAAAGCTAAGGGCCCCCCTTTNTCTTCATCCTTTTCAAAAATAAAAATTTTTTTAAAGCGTCCTTCCGAAGCGGGCAACGGGATTTCAATTCCGATGACCGACAACTTCTTACGGGCAAACCCACCCCAAAAACAGTGCCGACAGTTGCCTATGGTTTTCTATAAAACAACTATTAGTAATATGTAATTAAACCATAAAACTATTCCTATCACATTATAATCAATATAAACAAGTGTGCAATAAAATGATTTGACATAAGAAGTCCAGCCACAATGATCACTTGGATATATGATTAAGTGGAGCTTTGATATATTTCATCATAACACCAACTTTAGGTTGATCAAGAAAAATGTAAATGAAGAATTAATCCTTAAGGGTTACATGTTTAAGATCAATTAAATCATGCTAGATTAATCAAAATGAATGTAAGTTTTAATACGCAAACATTATATCAGTAGATGAATTCTAATAAGAAGTTGTCTCATAAATAATCTTTAGCATATTTTCACTTTATATGGATCAGCTTACCAATAAACTTCAAAAGAATTTAGTTCAAGACACATAAATTTAACTCAAAATAAATCCTAATTTGAAAACATAATCAATAGAAACTTCAGCATGGGTAATTCAACTCAAAATGAAGCCTAAAAGAGTTTCAACATAAAAGAATTTGGACGATATACATTCTAGTTTAAGAAACAATTATATAGAAAACGGGGTTGAAAACTTTGCACCTCATCACAACATTTAAAGATCTCTCATGAGAAAATGTAGATATGGCTTTTTCTTATAACAGACGCACCAATTAATTGATGAAATGATTTAGTATGTGTGGAGGTGGAGATAGAAAGGAGATTAACTTACTACTTGTAGAACTCCAATGGGTTGTTAATAAGCTTTATATCTAATTGTGGGGATGATATATAGTAGAAGTGAGAAAGGAAAAAGGCTTTATGCCCCTACAAAGAAGAGAGTGGTGTGGTGTTTTTTTGTGAGATTCAAACAAACCTTGAGGAAGGGGTAAATAACATGGTAGAATAATGAGAGAGGGAGAGAATGAGATAACTAGAAGGGAGAGAGAGAAAGAGAGTAGAATAGGGAGAGACATGTGGAGAAGGGAAAGATTGAAAGAGATCTAAGAGAGAGGGAGAGAGAAGGTATTTTTACAAAATTGATAAAGAGAGAGAGAGAGAGAACAAAATCTAAAAGAGATTTGAGAAGGGGAGAGAAGTAGAGTGTGCTTTTATGATAAATTTCCCTTTTTTCTTGTGTTTGTCATGAGAGGAAAAAATAGATTTCCTATTTTACTTTTCATATAAATGTCCCTAGATTAAAACATCAAGAGATGTGGGGCCCAAATAAAATAAAACCATAATCCTTCTTTCTAATTTTGTGGGCTTAATTTGGAAAATAAGTAATGTAACTTAAAATTATAATAATGTAGCTACCTAGTTAAGAGAAATATGAGGAAATTTTGAATTTTAAATATTATATAATATTAATCTATTAATTTACATGTATAAGAACACATATTTATATAAATAAGTGTATATATATAATGCATATTAATTTAAATATATAAATATATAAACATTGATTTTATCTAAAATTTAAAATGATGGCGACTACTTGACCACTTAACACATGCCAAATAAATCTAAATTTGGACATTAATATGCCCATCTAAATTATCTTGATAATTCAGGCACACTCTCGTAAGTCTAATTTGGCAAATAATGCCCACATGAGAAAATTTCACCAGTGAAAAATACATGTAATTGAGATTCCATGCACTTGAAATCATGTAAAAAGGTCAACAACTCATCATGCAACTCAACATGTATCTCTCCAAATGTAAGGATGAATATGACAACTCTCAAAAAAGTGAATTTGAGCAAAACAGCGAGCGTAAGTGACGACAAACTACCTGACCCATCATCATACACAAACACAGAATGCATGGGTCTAAATATGTACACACAAGCATATCTATAGATTTAGATGCATACATGCTTGCACACACACACACACACACACACACTTAAAATACATACACACAGTCGCCCGAAAATAGAAGGGCAACTTATATGACATTAACAAATTTTCATCATCCAGAACTTATTTTGAGGCATTACACAAATTTCAGGGCAATTTTTTTAGAATGGAACATCCCAAACTTAATTTAAAAACATCAAGAACTTCAATTTCAGCATACTTACAATCAAACAGACCGGCTCAACGAGGCGGACACAACAAGACCAAAATTGATTCAATTCAAGTCATATCAAGCCATTAGGTCATTTTTGGAAACTTTTGGTGCCTAATTAGAAGATTAAAAAAAAATCTGACTAGCTTATAATCAAACCAAGCATCTCAACAAAATGAATCAAACGAGTCCAATATCACTCAAATTTGAAATCATTAAAACACTCAAATGTCCACAAAACACTGTTCGGTCAACGAAATCTCTCTGCGTCATCCGATAGAGTGGTGTGAATTCCTACCTTACTTTGCAGGAAGGTCTCTCACAAATTCTAATAGAGTCCTACGACCCTCTTAAAAGGAAAGCTAGACCTTGAACCAAAGGAAGATCAGAGCTTTGAGGAGTAGTTGATCCTTCGTGTTGTACACTAATGGTCCAGTGAACTCTACCCACTCATGCACCCTCCGACCACTATTGAACACTGCTCGTCGGTCGTCGCCAACCACCATCGCTACCAGCTGCTCCTTTTGGCAAAATCCCTAGCGAAATCACAATGTGGTTGTGGAATCCCAGCACAAGTTGCGAAAAAATGAAAAACTCTGGCTAAATCGTAATGTGCATTGTGGAATCTCAGCGTACATTGCGAAGTAACAACGAATCCAACATAACAACACATCTCGAAGACGTTGCAAAAACGAACCCTGAAAAAGGTGCAACAACATACCACAAAGGCGGTGTAACAACACATCTCAAATATGGTACAGCTCGTAATAATTTCTTACAACCTTCGTACTCCAAATATCATGACCATCTCCAAACTCTTGTAGTTCTCTCCTTGCATGTCACCACTACGACTTGCGTGACCAACTACAGATTATGTGGTCCACAACTCATTTCTGTGGCCTAGAGACGTTAGCATAGCTCATGTAGCTCTCAACTCCGGTCTTTGTGATCTACGAACGTTATCACAGCTTGTGTAGCTCCTAACTTCGACCTTTGTGGCCTACGGGCAACAGACATTATCATAACTTGTGCAACTCTCAACTCCAGCCTCTACAACATACTGACCATCTCAGCTCATGTAGATCTCAACTTCAACATCTACAACCTACTTACATTATCTCAGCTCATGTAGCTCGCAACTTCATTATCTATGGCCTACAAATGTTACCTCAACTTATACAGCTCCCAACTTTGACCTCTTCGACCTACGGACGTTACCTCAACTCATGCAGCTCCTAACTCCAGCATATACAGCCTATGGACATTCTCACAGCTCCTGCAACTCCCTACTACGGTCTTTGTGGCCAACCAACACTCCTGAAGCAACCATCTATAGCCCACATTACCAACCACTATCATGCTTTCAACGATGACCTCAAAAAAAAGGCACTATAATCAACATGTATAACATTCACGATGAACTTACTGCCTCTATAGTAATCGAATACGACTATTATTGTCGAAACAGCATTGTACATCAACTTTATAATTTCATCATCCCTAACTTGAATGAAGAGTAGAACTATATACTCACAAAAATTTTTAATGTCTCTATTTCTCACTTTAATTATCTGAGTGTGTGCTAGATTTTTGTGCGACGCTAAGATACTAAATAATCTCTCCACAATCGCAAATCTTCCGATATGCATCATTGTTTCAGAAGTGAGAGCACAAACAGTACAATATAACAATAAATTCAATGGAACATAAAAACATCATATAATTAATGGTGGATAGAAAGTTGTCTCAAAAATACATATGACAAATATTCCAATAGAGACAAACTAAAAGCAAAATACACTTCATCACATTCAAGGACTGCAAATACCGTTTCCAGCTAAATATGGTTGTTGTACATTCAAACAACACATTCAACATTCTGAGAGGACGCATTCTCCCTTCATTCCTAAAAAGGGAAAATCACAAAAGGTTTGTTGGTAGAGCCAGTTGCAGCACTTCTACATGATGTGGGAGAACAAATGAGAACTTCAACGCTTTTGAATGGATGGGCTTCAGGTCACAATGAAGATATTAAACCTAATATTAGAACATAATATTCTGATAAAAATTTTAATTAATTTCAAATTCATTGTATTTGCTTTGCAATCAATAAAATAGTATATAATACTCGAAGTAAATCCACTATCTTTGATATCCATCCTATCAGATATTTGGCCAAAAAATTTTGACACAACTTTGCTTCATGATAGTGAATGAAGCAGCCGCTTGCATGGGGTATGGAAAGAATCACATTTCATTTTCAAACGGAAATTCGTAAAAAAAAAAAGATAAAATTTATAAAAATTAAAAAATAACGTACCTGTATGCAATAGTCCCCTCTGCATAATCATTCTATATAATACATTCTGGAGACGGGCTTAAAGCATTTTCCAGACAATAGCTGCAACTCGTATGTGAAATTTACATCCATGAGGCGATGATTGTCCCTGGACCGGCTCATTGAAAAAGAAGTCATCAGTTTGTCACCTTCATCAACTCTAAGAGGAGGCTGTATCAGAAAAACCTGCTCAGGGAGTAAAGAGAAAACAATTAACATGGGATTAAATTATACAAGTTCAAATTTATGCCAAAAAAAGACCATTAAGAAAACAGATTACAATCTTATTTGTATATGCTTAAAATCTCAATGTGATAGAAATTAAAATTTGCATTCTAACATGAGACTAAGATGTGAAAATTTTGGAAAGAAAAATATCATAGGGCCAAGGTAAGTTAAAAGCAATTCAATATATGATAGGCAATTACAATGATTCACCCTCCTGACAAGAAATGGCAAGATTACATTGTAAAAAGTTACATTGTGTATTAATGTTTGTAGAAAAAATGTTTGATGATTATGTGGCAATCAACGGCACTCATCGATCAACAAGACACATCAAATATCAAAAGTTAGAGGGTTACAAACATTGGTGCCGATCACCAAAGGGCGTTGGAAGATGAATAAATGTGAAGTGGGGTACCAACATAATCATCAATGACCATCAAACGGCGCGCGATGAAAAATTACATAGTACTTGCCAACAAAATAAACTAAAAGACCAAAAAGGTTGAAATGCATTAAAGACCCACTTAAAAATTAAGGTTAGCTAATTAGAGAGAGTCAAAACTATATCTCTTTGTTGAAATGTCCAAAACGATTCCAAATAATGTAAAATCAGATATCAGTTACCAAAAAAATGTGGGCATAGACAACTATCTTGGTAAAGATTTGTTCAACTCGACAAAAGATATCCAAAACCATTGAAAGTTCTTAAAACTGGAGGCCAGTGGAAGCAACAATAATTGAAAAAAAAAATTAATTCGAGCTTTTATGCAGCCAAAAAATGGTAAGACTCCAATTTTTTGGCAATATTTCTTTCAAAGAGCAACCCATCACCCAAAAAAACTGAAAATAAAAAGATTTTTGTACCCTGTACAGCTTGCTGTGGCATGGAGATATTTTAATCTTACTCTTCCCCGACAAACTACATGAAATCCTAAGCATCTAGTCAAACTCCACTCAATGAGCAAAGTGCAAGGATAATATTGTTCAAAAGCCGCCATTGCAATGCTGTGCGACCTAAGCACCTCGTGAACATGGGAGGAATGGTTTGATTGGCTACTAAAATCATTTCTTAATGTTCCTCTTATTTGATTTCAAATGTTTTGTATATCAAAATAAATTGAGTGAAAATTGGGTTTTCATCCAATTAACTTTGCAAATCATATTAGAATAAAATGCATGCCAAACTGAAGAGATTCAAGGAGGCAGATTCACTTCTATTAAAATTAAAAAAGACTAAATATAAATGAGCTGATATTCTAGCTCATGTAAAAATAAGATTTGTAGACCAAAGTATGCAGCAAAAATGTTTTCAAACAAAAAAAATGATCAAGAAAACATGTACCATATATTTAAGGGCCCGTTTGGGGCAGCTTATAAGTGCGGCGGCATTTTGAAAACACCGCCTAACCGTTTGGTTTGCGCGTTTTTGAAAACGTTGCCTGCCACGTTGGGTTTTTTACACTAAACGCAGGCCGTATGTCGACCCCCGCGGTCAACCCGCAGGCCGCGTTTCAGGATAAGCTGATTATCCTGAAAAGCAGAAACTACCCCAAACAAACCTTAAGATAATAATTTTGTCGATGGGGAATCCCAATTGCAGACTCTCTAAGTTGATGCAATGTTGTGCCAAGCACCAAAATAATTATTTTATTCAGGTTCATGGGCATTGGTGCTCCTCCCTAAGCTTGCTATTTTCTCAATAATGGAATATCAACATATTTCAGAAAAGGATGAAGAGCATGAAGTTATCAATCATGTGTGCCATAATTAAGGCCTGTAATGTCATTTATAACTATGTAATTAATGAGTTATCCATCTTAATTTCATTTATGCCAATTTTCACGAGATTAAGCATCATTTTCTCTTATAAGATCTAGATGAACTTGATGTCCTTTAAAGGTGTACAGGCTTCTTGAAATTGTGGAGAAGTACGGTTGATTTTTCTAAAGTTTGTGAATATGTAAACTTAATTTTGCTGAAATTTTGAGCTGGTTTTCTCACCAGTGTGCTGTTAACTCCTCCTATTTGTTCAGGCAGTATTTACCTATCAGTTGTTTCATTAGTGTATTGAACTCTAACTATCGATTGCATGCCTCCATTGATCGTGTATAGACTCATCCGTTCGTATAGAGCTCCATTGGGTGTGTCGTCCATTCCTGTCTCAAAGGTTGTGTCAAACTTCTCATCCTCTTTAACAACGCAAGCTACCAATTTACATATCCAAAAAAGTATTCCATCAAATATCCGTATTAGTTTTTTACGTTATTTGATATCAAAGAAGATTTTATAGAGGGATTCATTATATGGTTTTAATGACCTGTTTTGTGCTTGTGGTATGCACATCTCATCCTAACCCAACCTTCTCCATCCAATCCCATAGCACCAAACCACCAAATAAACCCCTCCGAAATCAATATGGGCATTCTCTACCCCAGCCCTCAAGCACACAGATCCACCATCAATCTGGACCCTTCAAGAAATTAGAAAAAAAAGGTCCAAAATTCAAATACATTTCAATTTCCTAAATCAATGTAACTAAAATAATTTTGGCTCAATCCAACTCCAACTAGTCCAACCAGCATGAAACTAACCAAATGAAATGTGCCAGATCATCTCAATCCAATAAACCTAATAAGTCAGCAG
>JXCR01148868.1:73963-110193 GCA_002079205.1 Phalaenopsis hybrid cultivar
CCACAAAACTCTCACTTCCCCTGGAATTCCATCTAAACCTCCTCACATACAAACCCCTCTCGTCGTCTATCGTCAATCTCATCCTCTCCTCTCCCAAATCAATCGAAATTAATGCTTCCCTCTTCCTCGCTGAAAATCGTGCAATCGCCTTCCACGATACATTTCTTCCAATTTCCCCCCATTTCACCTTCACCCGCTTTAAGATTATTACTGGCGATCAGAATGAGCGTAATGATGCACAGGACACCAAAGTCTACACAGCGCTAAAGTACAAAGATCAGGTAGCCTTCATTGTCGTGTTGTGCAGTCAAAACGGCTTCGACAGCAAACTTGACCTTTATTGTTTTTAGCTATTACGTTCTAACAGATTTGATTGTAAAATATTTCTCATCATAACATTTTTAAAAGGATTCTTAGAATTTTGTGCAAAATATAATATCATAAATATCTAAAAAAAATGAAATTATTGATGTGTCATGAACAAATTTTTATCTAGCATGAATTTCAATGCATTTTTTAATAACAAATATCTAGATTCAAATTTAAATAATCTAGGAATCCGATTTCAACATGTTTATGGTCAGTGATGACAAAATAAGATCAATATGGAGCCCATATCAAACCATTAAAATACATTCGCAGGCTTTGAATTTTCAATTGAATGGTTAATAAATTACAAATTTGACATGAATCTAATGAGCTTAAGATCACTCAACTCTAAGGTCATTGAGACTTTTAATTTATTATAAATTAGGGTTTATATGGGATGTTCAGTCAGACAGTTAAGGAAATACTTTGTCAAAAGTCCAAAATGTCTCTCCCCTAGAGAGTATAAATAGATCACCTCTCTTTATTTGATAAGCATGGAGAGGAAGAATGAATGTTGACTCTAGCGAGCTGATAGTTTAATCAAACATCTCATTAAGACGAATCCAACAAACTCAAGATCGATCCATTCCTCGCTCCGACACTATGCTAAACCTCTCTAGCACGCCCGTACGCTGAAATCTTTTTGTTGCTATTAAACATATAATGATTTATCTTTAACTATGTTTACCTATAAATGACTTTTTATTGGATTATCATGTTGACATATCAAAATATTAGCCTTTTTAAACATCTATAAATGTTTATCAATTGAATTCAATTAAGGGGCAAAAATATAAATTTTGCTATCTAAATAATTTGGGCAATACAAATGTAAAAAAAGGGAAGTTTAGGTGTTATTTATGTAAATGCTTAGGACTTTTGGGGTATGTATGTAAATGCCTTTATTTTTACTTGTGTACAAAACATTGGAAATAAGCCTTGTGAACTCTACTCCTCCATACCTGTCTTAAAATGTCTTCTTTTTAAATTTGAAGAATATTTAATGTCAATTAACAACTTCTATGTAAAGACTTTGTCCATTTTATTTGACATAAAGTTACTATTAAAAAATATTATGGCATCGTCATATAGGTTTAAAAAGATTATCCAGATATAATCTTTGATTTTATAAATTTATTAGTTTTAAGTAATTTTCACATCGTTATAAATTAATTTAACATTGATGGCCGATTCATTATACCATTAACACGAGTTGAAAGTATTGCATATCTGCACCAATTGAGCCGATATATGAGTCAAGCTCGAGCTCCACGAATAAGCTCGAATTAACGAGCCAAGCTCAAGCCAATATTGATATCCTTGAGCTTGGCTTTGCTCGTTTGCACCCCTAATCTCAACATAATTTTTTATTTCTATATTTATTTATATGACACTGATTTTAAAAGTATATAAAAAAAATTATTAATAGTAAATTTAAAAATTTAAAATATATTTTATCATGCCTACATTTTAATTTATCTTTATTTTGAATTATTATAAAAATAAATATGATTTTAACATTGAATACTTATGTTTATAAAAATTATGTGTTATATGATAATAATCTTGAAAAATAGTATATATGCATCAAACAACACTTAAGTATTTGGAACATATATTTTTATTCTATCATGCTAACCAAACATACAAATCAATCAAACAGTTTCTAAGTACTTAGAATACAATATTATCAAAATATACTATATTCCATTTACACTATATTTGCTATTCAGGGTCCGTTTGGGGAGGTTGTACATTTCAGGATAAGCTGTTTATCCTGAAACGCGGCCCGCGGGCAGGCCGCAGAGGTCGACCCGCGGTCTGCGTTTAGTGTAAAAGCGCAAACGCAGTTTCAGATAAGCTGGCGAAACGCGCGAACCAAATGGTACGACGGTGTTTTGAAAGCGCCGCCCGCACTTATAAGCTGCCCCAAACGAACCCTCAGCCAACAAACAAGCTCTTATTGTCAATGTGTCGCTTACAACAAATATTGAATGTCATCATTCACTGCATGAATGTATTCATAGCATCAATATTACATAATTAGACAGCCACTAAATCAATAAAACATAAGCACATACATTAATTGACAAAAGATTTCATTTACAGGTGGTCCTTATTATAACCTAAATAGAGATTTACCCCCACTTACACCATATAATATAACTATTTGACACATTATTTACATAGCATAGAATTAACTCAGGAGCCTATTATACATTAGCACCTTCCATAAAAGTGACTTTCATAAATATATCTGTACATAAGAAAATAGATTTGTTAAGCAATGGAAAATTCCAAACATTAAATGGATGTTTTTGGGCCTAATGGATCGAACCCGTTTATCACACATTTTGGAGCAGTGGTTCTGACAAGACTAGTTGTATATGCTAGCTACACCCTCGTAGGTGACAACTATCAAATTTTCCTATCAGATGGTTGCATGAGTTCTTTCGACTAACTCACTAGTACAGTGTATTCAAGTGAGTTTCTCTGACCAAGTTTACCTACACTTCTCGAGCTCTTTTATCGAGCTCGCAAATGTCTAGTAAGTTATCTGACATAGCTCACATGTGTTCATTGAGTTCGTTGAATAGACTTTCACAACCATGCCTAGGAACTTATCAGCCATTACCATCCATGCCTAGGAACTTGAGTTCGTTGAAAGAAATTCAGCTCCATTACCATCCATTGCTATTTGTTGGCCACATAACATCCGTGCCTAGGAACTTATCAACAAGTCTTTACCGGCTCCATACATCACAACATACAATATAGTATTTATTTATTCTTTATAGCACTGTGGGGCAAGTACATTTTGAGAGTTATAAAAAAGTAGACAAAGGGAAGGTTGGGCTCTCTTCCCTTTTGAACCACCATCAATAACGACACGCGCGCTTGGAAATCCTCAGCAGATAGTATGAACCCACAAACTGTTGTGTGGAGACAATTACATGAATATAAAAAAAAAGGGTAGCAACTGTTCCCGCCTCTCTTTACTACCACACCCAGCAGTCTTCATTTTCATCAAATAGAGGCTCCATTCTGTTTTTACGATACACAAGATTCATCGCCTTCGTGACCACGAAAGCGAACGATTCGGAGGAAGCAACTGGCAAAAACAGGGAGAGGATTAAAGGTGGCAGAAGGAAGAAGAAGAGGAGATTGCAAGCGTCGGTTCTCCTAAAAGGCTTCTTCGGGATTTGTCTCTCCTGTGTAAGGATTACAGGAAGAAGTATAGCAAAAAGGTGTTGTTATCTTTTAGCGTTTTGTCTTCTCTTCAGTGTATCTCGATGTAAAGAGAGAAGAGTGAAGAAGTGAAATGAAGAGTTCGCTCTTGTAATTGAAGACGATCAACTGGTGTAAATTCCTCAATTAGTGAAATCCTCTACAACTCCGTGGATGTAGGCAATTTGTCGAACCACGTAAATCTGTGTGTTCTTTTGGTGTGAATTTTTCCTCGTTCTATTTTTTTTCACTTTGTTGTTGATCATTTTAAATTTCATATATACCACAACAACTGGTATCAGAGCCAATGACTACGGATAAAGTGAATGTTTTAGGGATCGAGAAGTTTGATGACACATATTTTGTTATTGGAGGATGTAGATAGAGGACTACCTCTATGGGAAGAAACTTCATCTTCCGTTATTGGGGAATAAACCTGAAAGTATGGATGAAGCTGAATGAAATCTGTTGGATCGATAGGTTTTGGGGGTTATTCGATTGACCCTATCGATGTTTGTTGCACATAATGTCGTCAAGAAGAGGAAGACTGCAGATCTTATGGCAGTCCTGTCAGGTATGTATGAAAAGTCATCGACGAATAACAAGGTATATCTGATGAAGAAGTTATTCAATTTGAAGATGTCGAAAGGTACGTCTGTTGTACAACATCTGAATGATTTTAATATTATCACAATTCAATGATCGTCTGTGGAAATTGAATTTGATGATCAGATACATGCACTAATCTTGTTGGTTTCATTGCCAAATAGCTGGGAAGCTATGAAGATGACTGTCAGTAATTCTACAGGTTAATCAAATTTAAAATATGAAGATATTTGTGATTTGATTTTAGCTGAGGAGATGCACAGGAAAGATTCTGGCTAGATATCAGGTTCGAGTTCGACACTAAATGTTGATTCCAGAGGGAAATCATATGACATGAACTCAAACAAAGGAAGATCAAAATCAAAGAACAGAAGCAAGAGCAAGTCAAGGCCTGGTAAACAAGTAATTTACTGGAATTGTGGCAAAACTAGCCACATAAAGAGGAACTGCATGAATCCTAGGAAGAAGAAGAATGATAGTGTGAATGTGGTAACTGAAGAAACACAGGATGCATTACTGCTGACAGTTCATAGTTTTGTTGATGGCTGGATACTGGATTCAGGAGCTTCTTTACATACAACTTTCCATCGGGAATTGATGTGAAATTATGTTGCAGGTGACTTTGGGAAAATATATCAGACCGATGAAGAAGCTCTGAACGTGATATGAATGAGAGATATTGACGCTTCACTTCCAAACAACAACAAGTGGACTTTGTAAGAGGTCAGACACATTCATGAACTGAAGAAGAACCTCATTTTTGTTGGGCAGCTTGATGAGTGTGGACATTCAATGGTTTTCTCTGATAGCACCTGGAAGGTTACTAAAGGAGCACTTATATTAGCTCGGGCTAAGAAAACAGGTATGTTGTATATGACTACTGATTTAATTAACAGTATTGATACTATTGTTGCAGAGAGCACAACAGAGTTGTGGCATTGCAAACTTGACCACATGAGTCAGAGAGGTATGAAGAAACTTCAGTCCAAAGGTAAGCTACCAGAACTAAAGTCAGTTGATCTCGGCATCTGTGAGAGTTGCATTATGGGAAAACAGAGGAAGGTCAGTTTCTTGAAAGGTGGCAGAACGCCAAAGGCAGGAAAGCTAGATTTTATACACACAAATAAACTGTGAATTGTGAATTACCTGAAGAAGTCTGGAGTGGGAAAGAGGTAAAATTTTCTCACCTTAGGAATTTTGCTTGTCGTTCTTATATTCTCATTAATCATGATGCTCGAAGTAAGCTTGAGGCTCAAAGAAGTGTTATTTCATTGGCTATGGAGACGAGGCATTTGAATCATTTCTGGGATGATCAGGGTCGGAAGATCATAAGGAACAAGAACATGATTTTCAATGAGAATGTTATGTACAATGACAAGTCCAGTATAGTTTCTGAAACAACACTAAAGTAATCTGATTTGATATGATTTGAAGATTTACTAGAGGTCACAGTACAGAGCAGAGATGTAGGTGACGAGAAAAGTGGATATGGGGCATCCGATCCTATTGTTCCACAGTCAGTTTCTGAGCAGTCTACCCCTACAGTTGCAGTTCGCAGGTCAGAAAGAGCTAGCTGTTCTCCACAAAATTATTCTCCAACTTTGAACTACATTCTACTGACAGATGGTAGAGAACCTCAAAGTTATGAAGAAACCTTGCAAGCTGAAAATTCGAGCAAGTGGGAGCTTGCCACGAAGGAGGAGATGAACTCTCTACTTGAAAATCAGACTTGAGAGTTGGTAGATCTTCCATCTGGGAAGAAGACATTACACAACAAGTGAGTGTACTGGGTGAAGACTGAGCATAATGACAGTAAGAGGTACAAGACTAGAATTGTTTTAAAGGGTTTTCACCAGAAGCACGATATTGATTATTATAAGATTTTCTCTCTTGTGGTGAAGCTTACAACCATCAAAATCGTACTGTCTATGGTGGCTACTGAAGATCTCTTCCTTGAGCAGTTAAATGTGAAGACAAATTTTCTTCATGGGGATCTTGAAGAAGACATCTACATGCATCAACCTGAAGGGTTTGTGGTACATGGAAAGGAATAGTCAGTTTGCAGATTGAAGAAGAGCTTGTATGGTCTAAAGTAATATCCTAGATAGTGGTACAAGAAATTTGATAATTTCATGCATAGTATAGGGTACAACAGATGTCAGGCAGATCACTATTGTTATGTCAGGTATTTTGACAATTTTTATATCATCCTACTGTTGTATGTGGATGATATACTTATTGCATGTGCTAGTATTGAGGAGATCAATAATCTGAAGGAGCAGATGTCAGAGCACTTTGCAATGAAGGATTTGAGAGCGACAAAGTAAATCCTTGGTATGAGAATTGTCAGAGATATAGTCAGAGGCATGTTGAGACGTTCTCAAGCTGAGTATGTGAGAAAGGTACTTAGCAGGTTCAACATGCCTAAGGCCAAACCAGTTGGCACACTCTTGGGAAGTCACTTCAGACTCAACAAGAATCAGTCACCCAATTCAAAGGAGGAACGAGATCACATGAGTAAGGTTCCTTATGCTTTAACTATTGGTTCACTTATGTATGCTATGATTTACACCATACTGGATATTGACCATGCAGTGGGAGTCGTTAGCAGATACAAGAGTAATCCTGGAAATAAACATTTGAAAGCATTGAAGTGGATCTTAAGGTACCTAAGAGGCTCTGCAGAAACTTGATTGTGTTTCTCAGGAAGGAGTTTAGAGGTACGGGGCTATGTTGGTGTTGAATTAGCTGGAGACATTGATACCATAAGAAGCACTACAGTTTATATTTATACTATTGGTGGCACTGCAGTATCATGTGACTCTAATCTGCAAAAGAAAATTTTGTTGTCTACTGCAGAAACTGAGTACATAGCAGTGTTAGAGGTTGCAAAGGAAATGATATGGCTACAGTACTTCTTGGAAGAATTAGGCAAGAAGAATCAGAAGGGCATTCTCTACAGTGATAGTCAGAGCACCATATTCTTTGCCAGGAATTCAGCATTTCAGTCTAGGACTAAGCATATTCATATTAGGTATCATTTCATACGGTCATTGTCGGATGACGAACAATTGTTGCTTAAGAAAATTTGTGGAAGCCAGAACCTTGCTGATATGTTGACAAAGGGTGTTACTCTGGAGAAACTGAAGTTCTGTACAGCTTTAGTTGGTCTTCTAACTTGAAGACATGGGCCTTGAGTTGCAGAGGTGGAGGATTCATGTTTGAAAAAAAAGGCGATGCTGCCACTGAAGGATATCAGTTTGAGGAAGAAAATGTTGTCATCTGTGTAGCCGTCTCCAAATGGGACATTTGTTTGTTGTGTGGAGACAGTTACACGAAAAAAAAGAGTAGCAACTATTCCCGCTTCTCTTTACTACCACATCCGCCAGTCTTCATTTTCGCCAAACAGAGGCTCCATTCTGTTTTTACGATACACAGGATCCATCACCTTCGTGACCACGGAAGTGAGTGATTCGGAGGAAGCAACTGGCGGAAACAGGAGAGGATTGAAGGCGACAGAAGGAAGAAGAAGAGGATATCACAAGTGTCGGTTCTCCTAAAATACTTCTTCGAGATTTGTCTCTCCTGTGTGAGGCTTACGGAAAGAAGTATAGCAAAAAGGTGTTGTTCTTTCCTAGTGTTTTTTCTCCTCTTCGGTGTATCTCGGTGCAGAGAGAGAAAAGTGAAAAAGTGAAAGGAAGAGTTCGCTCTTGTAATTGAACACGATTAACTGGTGCAAATTCCTCAATTAGTAAAATCCTCTGCAACTCCGTGGATGTAGGCAATTTGTCGAACCACGTAAATCTGTGTGTTCTTTTGGTGTGAATTTTTTATCGTTCTATTTTTTTTCACTTCGTCATCGATCGTTTTAAATTTCATATATACCGCAACACAAACAATACAGGACTCTATGTCTTAAGTTGATTCAACAATACTATTATTCATGGAAAATATAATAACATCAAATCATAGAATATAAACAAGCCAATCTAAAATCCCACCAGATTTACCATATCAAAAACTACTGATTCTATAACAGGTATAGAAAAATAGTTAAAAATTTTCTTAAAAGTTATCATCATATATATTGGTTCCGAACATACTATATTGGTTTGGTTTGGAAATATAAACATGCAGTTTCCACCCATACATTCAGGCATAATAAAAAAAAAACAAGGGAAAAAAAAATCTACTGGATGATATTGTCACAAACATCATTCTAAAAAAAATAGCAAAAATCTTGAATTATTCGCCCGAATGAAAACAAACGTCAAATTATCATTAGGCAAAGAAGAATGTAAAAAGTATTTCCAACACAGACCCCAACTTTCCAACAATTTGCACATGTGCAAGCTTCCTACAAATTCATTTTATCTAACCACTACAGGGAGACGCATCAGGATTTGATACTCATTTTTGAGACATTTTGCACTGTTGAAAGACAAGACAGGCAACACTGCCAAACGGAATAGTGATCAATCTTCCTCTTGGGAGGTAAAATCCATTCTGATAATAGTCTTCTGGAGCTTGACAAGCCAATCCTCTGCTTGAATGAAGCTAATCATTTCCATGAAGTATGTCAACTACAACTTGATGAATTGTTCCAAGGATTCATTTCCCAAATTCATGCTGTTGAATGAGTTATAAGCCCCTCAAATGAATGAGAGACGATGCATTGTGGCTTGAACTCTAACGTTAGTAGGTGGTGGGGTAATTATAACGAGGGAGTCACCATCCCTAAAGTTGGCACTGAACAGTTTAGCAATTGCGCTAGAAGGATCAATCTAGTGTCAGAGAATTAGATTGGCTCCTGACATAATATATCTTCATAATTAAAAACATTACTTCATAGGAATAAAATTTCATTTAAAATTTTTATTTCTAAAATACCCTCAAAGTTAAGGTTTAGTTTAATTAAAATTATCATTGATAGTCCAATGATAATTTTTGGCTTTTGCTCTTAAATTAAATGAACCAAAGTGCGAGTCAAATTTAAAGAGCACAAATTCAAATTAAATTGACTTAGGTTCACATTTTTTTGAAAATTTCATCATGTTTCATTACTGTCAAAAAATTATGACCTCACTTCAAGCATTAATAATTGAGCATAATTCTATAGACTATAGATTGTACTCTCAATCTCATTGTTGGACTTAACACCCTGTCTCCTAGAACAATTAGTTTCTTTGCAGTCATTTTTCTTATGATTGAAGAAAACACCTAATGATAAAAAAAGATTTGCAAAGAAATGATTCTTCATTTCTTATTTACTCGAGCTGACGTTGCTGACCTCTAAAAAGGGGGCATAGACCTTGTCTTAGTTGGCTCATACAAAGTGCTAGGCAAGCCCAAGGAATCATCACAAACTCTAATCTTGATTGATCAAAACATTCCCTTATAAAACTAGTAGATTACATTTAGCCCTCACAAAATTTGAGCAGACCCACTTGCTGTGGGTATAGACTTAGTTTGCTTCTTACTTCTTCTTAGTGTAAGCATATGGGGTAACACCTATTGCTCGATGCTTCAGATGGAGCTATGGTGGCTAGTGATAGGAATATACATCGCGAACAATCCCAACTTTATCGGGGTTTGGAATCAATTATAAACTAAACCAAATCGCAGAATAACAGGATCTCAATTCGATATAAAACCAAAATAAAAATTAAAATATAAGCAAATTCAAAGCAACAAGAAAAGCGTGTCATAATTCAAGTGGAAAAACTTGAGAACAAGAAAAAACGACCAAGCCACACCAACAGAAGTTTCCACTACGAAATTCAGAAAGTTTTACAAAGAACTCACACAAATTTTCTCTCCACACACAAAGAAAACTTACATGACTCGCTCCATAATCTTCCCACTCTAATCTAATGCAAAAAATCAAGCCTAAACACCGAAATCCATCCCTTCAAAATTCACCGAGAAGCTCGTCGATGAATACCGAAGGAAGAAAAAACAAATCCTCACTTTCCGTCGCTGAAAATTTACATTAAAACTAGAAATCCTGAAACCAACCGCTCCTAGTGCATATGCACCCAAATTTGGTGCTTGTGTGCCAAGCTCTGGAGAAACAATTGCTTTAGTTGGCGTCTAAGCGCCCAAAGGGGGACACATAATGTAGGCGTTTATGAGCCCAAAGCTAGCGCCGGCGCATAGGCGCCAACTCCTTTGTTAGAGCCGCACCCAAGTGGGCGCTTAAGTGTCCACAACCCGGTGCATATGCGCCGGTGTACTTTGTCTCCACAACCCAACAGCTAGAGCAGACATGGACACATAAATTCCACTGGAGGAAATTTCCTTAGTTCAACAGAAGGCTGTCAAAACCTGCAGGCAACTCTGCATGCCAGTATTTGTGGGCAACTAGAGTAGAAGTTGCCGATGTTTCAGAGGGCAGCAGCTCCTCTAATGCTGTCTGGTGAATCACAGCCGTGGAGCAATTCCCAGAGAAGGCTCTGATTGTTGTGAGGAGCGTGAGCATAAGAATTGAAATGTGGTGGATACAGTAGAAGCATTATGAACCTATAGACCTCCCTGGTGTTGCTTCTTCCTTCTCGGACAAAATTGACGAAGAAATCTTCAATTCAGCAGCTAAAATTTGTAAGCATTGTTGTCATGCTATCGCCACCTTGATCCATGCATTCTTTTTTTTGTTTTTTTTACCATTTTGCTAGTATTCTCATGGTAAAATCCACTGTGTAGCATATCTCAATAAGATGAAGAGCATTATGCGTGATTACATGTGCCAAGTTGCTGCTGACATTTACCTATAAATTAGTTCGGTAAACATGTTTTTCTTGCATCGGATATTGTATGCCACACCCCCCTCTAACACAGAAGATCGCAGGTAGAACAAATGGAAATAAGAAGTTGAACTTTAGGAATTCAATAACTCTTTCAAAATTATAGTCAATGGATTGTACTCGCACTATGGCCTTCAAATTGTCACCATCCCATTCACCAAACACAAGTCAACTTCTGTAACACCATCACTGTCTCTGAACTCCAAAGCTAAAGGTCTTCCATTTTTATATTAATCTTGGTACCATCCAAATGACATTTTTATAGTTATCTTGAAACCTTCCAAATGGCATTTTTATTCCATTCTAACACGAATTATAGCTTAATCTAAGTTTATTCTTCTCATCTCTTTGCCTTTCTTTTTCTGAATCATCTGCAGGTTTATGGTCTTAATAGTTAAGAAAGCTTCCTTTTTTCTCTACAGCCAACATTTGGTAGTAGATGCCCTGTTTGCTTACACTAAAAGTAGGCATATGGTCCCTCCCTCCTTTCGTCTCACTTTCTCTGATGATATGAAGGGTAATCACAACCAATCCTTATTTTTGCTCGAATAGAAAAGTATTATTTGTGCTTGAACGTGTTATCATGTTGATTGAAATTTAAAGTGAAGAATTTCGAAAAGCCTGATTCGAGCGCTCATTCTTCTCCCTTAAGACCTTCGTCTTGCATTGTTAGATGATATGGAATGCGATCTCAACCGGACCTTCTTATTGCTAAAATTGAGGTATGATTTATGTTTGAATGTATTAGCTTGTTGGTTGAAAATAAAACTAGAAATTTTAAGCGTGCTGGCTAGGGTTTAGGGTTTAGGGTACCCCCCTCTTACATCTTAGTCAATCCAAGTTATAAATATTCCGTAAAGGATTTTGTGGCTGAGGTTTTTTTTTTTTCAGATCTTAGTTTAGTGTTTCTCTGAAGAGAATAATGTAATTTGCATTTTTATGTTCATGTTGTAGTATTTTGAGCATCTTCATTTATTTATTTGTATGATTATTGTTGGTTTGTATTATTTGAATGCACATGGCTATATTAGCACTTTCTAGGAATCTGGCAGCACCAAGTTCAGCAAGTGTTTGCATTGAACATAGTTGGAAGAAGAGAATCAATTTTTTATTGCTCTGAGTGCAAGAAAATTATTATTTTTTTATTATTTTGAGTGCAATAAAATTATGTGTTTTGATGTCGATTTGTAGTCTGCAATAATGCTCACATGCATGTGTCTTCGCGTCAGAAAGCTATTGCAGTTTCTCACCTTTATTAAGCTTGGAAGCCATCTTTATTTGGTTTCTTTGCAAATACATTTACTAACCTTGCTTTTCAGTAATGAAGATTTACTTGTGAAATGACTACACATTAGAAGTCAAGTTAATACAAAGAATGATCTGTCAATCATTTTAATGTTTCTGTGAAAAAATCTAGTTAAAAAAATGTGGTATATGAGATTTTTTAAGTGAAGTTGCAATTGAATTTTTCATTGCTACTGTTAGATATAGATTCCAAAAGTTCATTTTTGATTTGAAGAATTGTTGATTCAAAGCAACTAAAAGGAGGTTGGTGTTATGTGTTCTTGGTATTGGCTATAAAATTGGGTATCTGAAGATTCCTATGGGATGTGAAGATGTGAAGGTGGAACTTTGAGCTGACAAATAGTGCTGCACTCTATGGATATGCCACCTCGGTCTCATGAGATGGTCTTCTTGGAGATAAATGTGGTATGACATGAAGGTTATGAGCAAGGTGATGAGTTTTATGGAGGTGATTGAGCAGGGGGCAAAATTAGAATTTAAAGACTGGGGTTGAGCATGGGGGTGAAGTTAAAATCAACTAAATTACATTAAAAATATTTTTTAAATAAAATAAATAAACAAATTTAATGAGAACAACTGATAAAGTAGAAATATACCTCTTATAATTTTGCTATTATGAATAGACATTTTATAATTGTGTTCGATATTTCTTTGTGATAATAAAATTATTAATCATTAATTATATATCAAAATTTATTATAATATCTTTTCAATATATGTTATCAGTGAACTTGCAAGAAAATTATCTTTCATTTTATTTCATAACTTTGTCTAGACAATCTTCATCGTTGAAGACATGCATTCAGTTGTTACTGTCGAAACAAGTAGTGCTAAACTTAATCTAACCAAAGAGAATATATGACTATTTTTTTTTGTCTTAGCGAGCATTTGACATAAATTAAAAAAATATATTGAGAGATTCTAAAAAGTTTGATTTTGATGAGTATCAATTTTAAAATACTCTAATTGAATTTTTAAGTGTGAATTTTCCGTATCCATAAAGTCTTTGAGATAGAATTTATTTACAAGTTGACAAATATCATTGAATTTTAATGATTATTTTAATGATTGATATCTATTTCGAGGATCCAATACTGAATTGAGAAATGATAATTTTTTTAAGTCTATTATGCATTTTTTGCTGTTGTGTGTCTAAAATTGCTACGAAAATATCAATTTTTATAATGATGTTCTATTGTAATACTATTTTCTTATGACAAGAGTGATCTAAAAAGTAAGAAGCAAAATGACAATTCAATCAAATGATTAAATGAAAAATTACTTAAAGAGTTACTTGTAAAAAAAATTCTTTTAATCTAGTCCTTATAAAACTACTACTTAAATTGTGTTTGATGCATCTTCATTGCATTAAAATCATCAATCATTAATTATACATCAATATTTATTGTAATAATGTTTTCAATATATGTTATTAGAGAATTTGAAAGAAAATCAACTTCCATGTTTTTTTTTTTTTGGAATTTTAAAAATCTTCATTGTTTAAAATACACGTACAATTGTTGCTATTAAAACATATAACAATAATATCAATCTAAATAAATGGTTGATAATAGTTTATAGCATTTATTTTCTTATCTTATCCAATATCTAACATAAATTAAAAAAATGTAAAGAGATTCTAAAAATGTTTATCTTGACATAAGTTTTTAAGTATATCTTTTTTGTATTTCTGAAGTTGTAAGGTTAAAATTTATTTATAGTCTGACAAATATCCTTAATTTTCAATATCAGTATTTATCTCAAGAGTCCAATGCATAATTAAGAATCAATAATTTTTTAATTTGTTCTTTAAATATGTAATTCATCTGTTATATGTAGTTATATATCTAATGTGATTTTAAAAATACTAAATTTATGATGATGCTCTAATGTAATAATATCTTCTTTATTACTAAGAGTACCCTCAACTTTCAAATTAAGAAACATTCATATATGTAATATGTATATCTTATTTTTAATAAAAGAACTTCACCCTCTGTAACGAAGAACATCATCATATTTCTCTTAAATTTTGAATAAGGTATTTTATTGTTAATAATAAATGCATTTCATTCAAGTTTAATGTCTCAAAATTATCATTTGAAATTTTTAAAAATTTTATCATGAGATAAAAAATAAAAATAAAATCAAATTTAAACATTGCATTTTAAGCTCAATCAACTTCACTTTTTTGGCTTGATCATTTTTTTTAAACATCTTCTAAAACAATAGAGGTGTCCTCATACATTTTAATCAAACTTGCAAAGAGAACTCAAATGTAACCTTTCACATGCATAACTTGCACTTCTTAAGATAACAACTTTATTTAATATTTTAATAAAATCTAATTTATCAATTATAATCATTTCTGCAATTGTAGTTAGTTGATCAAATTGTAGAATTGACTAGATGATAGTGCCATTAACTAGCTCAATTCTGATGGAGGCAACAAGCATGAGCAGTCGGTCGAGGATTAGTGGTGATTGTCAACTAGTGACCATTGTAGGTGGTATATCTAATTCATGAATCAAACATGATACCTTGTCGATCTCATCGCCAAAAATCCAATGAAGTTAATTAACATACTAAAATTTTGGCGATTGAGTTGAAAGCAATATTTTTTAGAAGTTTTATTTTTTTTGGGCTTATGCCTACAAAAATATTGATGACATGATGAATATTCATAAGTGCAGTAATTCACGATAAATGACTCATTAAGTTGATATTTGTTCAAATGACTTGAAGTCTAAAAAGCTAAGGGCCCCCTTTGGGAGCATATATATATATATATATATATATATATATATATATATTAAATAGATTTATTTTGAGAGTAAAACACAGAACACAAATATATTATTTAAAAATAATTTATAATATAATTAATTTGGAATGAGTTAAATCTCTCTCAAGCAGAGCTTCTTCATAATCATAGATACATAAAAAGAATTATACATAATGCTAAGAATGAAGATAAGNAAAGAAAATTAATTTATTTTTAATAATAATAATGAAGTTAAAAGTATATAATCCCAATTAACCTTAAGAAAATTGTAAGTCATTGCTTGGTAACATTAATTGTCGTTCAGACTGATTCCAATATCAAAATTAGTAAGCTAGAGCAATGTTTGAATTAATTTTTGAAGTGCAATAAATAATGACCCATCCTCCTTGGTGGATTTAATATGCATCCTCCATGACAATTGTCATGTCCAATCAAATAAAAAATTATAGTAACTCCCCAATTTCAATATGTGGTGAATCATACCAAATAAACAAAGCATAAATCAGAGAGATAGAATGAGAGAGAGAGAGAGAGATGGACATGAATAAAAGAAAGAAAAACAACCAATCATATCCAGTTTGGGTCAACGGGATGAGCTCGGTCATATGAGCTTAGCCGGTATGGGTTGATTGAGTGCTTTAGCCATGCTATCAATCCTTGATCTCTTGTAAGGTTCCTCTATGGATTGGATGGTTGGAGATACCAGAGAGTTGAATCTTCTCTTGGATTGGCTCTACTAGAGGATAGACGATCGTATCACGTTAGTTCAAATGTTCTTCTATGTCGTTTCTGGCTGGATCCCTTATGCTCAGTTTATTCAATTGTCTTCTTGTTGACATCATGGTCTGGTCAATTTTGGTCGTAGTTTGACTAGTACGCTTCGTGTGATTGGTCAAGTGGTCTCACACTTTTGGCAGTGAGTCAATCTTCGTTTTACTCTTCCCTTCTAGTCTGTTGAATCTTCATAAGATCAATGTTAACACATTTTTAATATACAATAACCTAGGAACCAAAAATATTTTTAAGCACCATGAATATTTTATGATTTTATGTTATCTTTACACCTCATCAAATAATAAATATTAAAAAATGATCTTTAATTGCTTTTCATTTGCATCGAGTGTGCAAATTATCTCAAACGGATATTTTTCTTTTTTTGGAAAATTTAAAATTTTTAAATAAAAAATTAATAAATGTAAAATTTTCTTTAGAAGTAAATCATGTTTAATAAAATGATTAAAATTATAATCTTAAAAACAATAGTAGAATAACCCCAAAAAACATATTTTTTTAATATTTGCACAATGGAAAATGCTAAAATAGATAGGACAAGCGAAATAAAATGGATCATTTTACCGAAAGAAAAGAAATTAATGCAACAATAGAAAAAAAAAAAACAAAAAACAAAAGGCCATAAATCGAATGGGATGATAGTTATGATTGAGAGCGGAGACCGACAGGCACGCGGCGGTGGGTCNAAGTAGAATTACCCAAAAAAAACCTTTTTTTTTATATTTGCACAATGGAATATATTAAAATGGAAAATGCTAAAATAGATAGGACAAGCAAATAAAATGGATCATTTTACCGAAAGAAAAGAAATTAATGCAACAAAAGAAAAAAAAAACAAAAAAAAAAAAGGCCATAAATCGAATGGGATGATAGTTATGATTGAGAGCGGAGACCGACAGGCACGCGGCGGTGGGTCCACTGTAAAAGCTAAAATGTCCGTTTGCCCGACTAATGATGTCATCCAGGCCGTCCGTTTCTTATTGACCATTATTACCTTGACAAGTGTGTGTCCGTTAGGCCTTTTGCGAATATGCACTTCTCTTTTTATGAAAATTACAAGTTTGCGATGCTGGGTCGGGTCTGTCAGTCCTTTTCTAACGGCCGTGGACGTTTAACTACAACACTAGAGGTGTAAATTTATAAAAGTNTGTTAGGCCTTTTGTGAATATGCTCTTCTCTTTTTATGAAAATTACAAGTTTGCGATGCCGGGCCGGGTCTGTCAGTCCTTTTCTAACGGCCGTGGACGTTTAACTACAACACTAGAGGTGTAAATTTATAAAAGTGTAGATTAACCGTTAGTTTCTCTCTCTCTTTCTCTTGATAGTTGTGGAATCTAAATGTAGCACCCATGAGCAGTGGCTGGCTTCCACATAGTCAGTAGCGCCAAGGCACCAGGCTATGGGCGGTTAAGCGCCCATTAAGTGTTCTCAGACCGAGAAGGTGGAAGTCCTACTCCCAAATTGGACGCGTAGGCACCCAAAATGGGTGCTTAGGTTCCCACTTATTGAGCAAGGCACCTGTTTTCAGAGAATCGGGCACTCATGCTTCCGAAACTGTTTTCACGAGAACTTATTGTCTATGACGGGATTTCAAGCAGTGTATGTGTGGGCTTGGAGCATAACTTATCATGTTTGTTCATCAACAAAATATTGGTGATGGTGAGAAGTGTTGGTGAGAAGGATTTTAGTGTTTTTTAACATGAGTTTCTGAGTTCTGTAACTTTCTTCATATAAGTGTAGAGAAGAAACTTATGTGAACCCTAAATCCTAAATCTAATACTAAGCTGACAAAACTGAATTCCACGATCAGGCAATTCAAGGTTAGGGTCGGGCGACTCAGATAAAACGGGGGCAATTGCTCGGTATCTCATGAAGAAAATTATTATCATACCGACTGGTACTTATTAAATAAAATGACAATTGTACAGAGTTTCACTATGAATATATTTGAAATGATTTTATTTTATTTAAAATAATGTATCAATTGAAGGGAGTTGGACTTTTAGTTTATAAATAGGTGAAGATTTTTTTCCCATTATTTTATTCTAGTAAGAAATCATGTTCAATCATCCGAAACTCTATTACATTTTCTATGGCAAGATGAAGCCGCCACTAATTTTCCCTGAACTAATATAATTATAACTCCAATTTTGGTAATAATAATAATAGGTATCATCCTTCGGCCCACTTGACCGGCCACCAATGAACTTGGATATATGGAACCTCTTTAAATTCATTAAATATTTTTTTTTATTTTAAGATCTAAGTTATCATATCAAAATGCATTCTTTTATGAAATGTATACTTCATATACTCAAAAGAAGAGTTTGTGAGACTGAGGGGTCTGTGGTACATTCGATCTTAAATTTCTTCTTCCATCTTCCCACTTAACTCTTCGATCCCTCTACGAAGGATATACAGTCAATGGACTTCTCCACCTTAATTTTTTGGCTTTATTTTTTTGCTTATTTTGTAGTTGAGTAGAAAGTATCAAGTTGTTTCATATAATATATTTTTTGCCATCACTTCTCAGAGAATATTGAATGATTTTTATCTCTCTCTCTCTCTCCTATTTTCTTTGGACTTTTTTGTTGGGGTTTCAATCTAATATTATAATTTTATTTTGTGTTACTAATTGTTAAGTGATGTATAGCTTTTCAATGTGNGATTCATGCATAATAAATGTAACAAATTTAGATTTATTTACACTGTTAGTAGAAAATTAGTTCAACTTAATTTTTTTTTCCTAATAAGAAGTTATTAATTGACATGCAATAGTTTTACTTCATATTAAAATCAAGTAAAGTGACAAAATAATCACTAGATTCTTTGATTTAGTGTTGAAATAGTCCCACTAGATGATTATAAAGTTCAATTTTAAAATAGTCGGAACTTTTTTTTCACTTCTATAATCACCCATGTGAAGANATTGCAATACTAGACAGTAATTGTGATGCTAATCTTTCTAAATCTCATTGTATGTCATTTCAATCAAGGCTTAGTCTAGCTTAGTAGATGAATTAAACTATTATTTTTGGGGCTTTTACAATACATATCACCTAAAACATTCATATTTACTTAAGAAAATATATTCATGCATAATAAATGTAACAAATTTATATTTATTTACACTGTTAGTAGAAAACTAATTCAACTTAATTTTTTTCCTAATAAGAAGTTATTAATTGACATGCAATAGTTTTACTTCATATCAAAATCAAGTAAAGTGACAAAATAATCACTAGATTCTTCAATTTAGTGTTGAAATAGTCCCATTAGATGATTATAAAGTTCAATTTTAAAATAGTCGGAACTTTTTTTTCACTTCTATAATCACCCATGTGAAGAATCAGAAATTATTTTGACTTTTTATCAAAATTTCAATCAAGTAAACCACTCTCTCTTTCTCTCTCTAAAGTTTCTTCTATCATTTCATCATTCATTTAAATTATTGAGCATACTCTTGAAAATTATCCAATTATTTTTTTTTAAATTTAAGTACATCCCAATACTATATATATATATATATATATATATATATATAAAGATATACGGGCTTGTTCTAGAAAACGCAAAGGTCAAAGTCTCAGAAGTATGAAAGTCGCCTGGAATTGGACCTTATAACTCTTTTAATGCTATTAATTGTTAAGGAGTGCAGAAAAAATGATTATAATATCTCTGTACTTCATAGCCCTAGCTTGAATTTATTTTAATTTTAATCATAGAATATAAATGATTGCTGGGTTTGGTCCGTAAGTGTGGCTGCTGATGTGCTGTTAGCCGCTACCACCCATAGAATTAGAAAAAGGGATTTTCACCGGGGCAGCACACAGACTATTTATATTTACCAACAGCGCACCCGGTTTCTCCAATTTACGAACAGAGCACGTCCCATCAAAACGCACACCAAACAATTCTCCTCCGTCAAAAATACAGAAAATATTTGGGTAAGTAAGAGCTGCGTATATATAGTAGGTTATAGGAAAGTTATTGAATGTTATATCTCATGTAATTTTTTTGTAACATACCTGTAACTAGTAAGTTCCGTGCTTCTATTTTCATATATTTCTAGGTTATAGACATGTTACATGCATGTTACATGGTATATAACGCAGATATAACCCTCAATATCTTCCCTGTAAGCTACCAGACGTACGAAACATTGCGTACGCCTTACGTATGCAAATATTTTCTCCGTTGGCAGTTTCTCCCTAAAACCCTTCTTGTCTCTTGCACCTCTTCTTCACAGATTGGAGTCAAAGATACCACAAATAAGTGCAAATCAAAGTAATTTAGTCAAGTCTCATTTATGTAATTTGTGTTTACTCTTACAGGCACTGCTATAAGTGCTACAGGAATAGAATATCAGCCCATGTTTTGCATTTCTTAGAGTCTGAATAGTACAACTTCCAATCTCATTAAATGTTCTCTTTATTATAGTGCATCAATGAAATCTCATGAATCGTTATAAAAGTGAAGTGCAGTTTGATGCGTTGATGTTTTATGAAAATCTCACTATGATAGTCTTTTAATGCCTTCGTGCTATTTGATGCGTTGATGTTTTCTGAAAATCTCACTATGATTGTCTTTTAAAGTTGAAGGCATGCCATTTTAGTAGACTAAAGTTACTCAACCTTTAGATGTGAATTGCAAGAGATATACCATTTCAGGCTATTTGACTCTTGATTGTGCTCACTTATATCCTGATTTTGTGCCCGTTACCTCTGAGCATCTTCACCATGGCATAATGCATGCGCTTGAAGACAACTCCCATGGCATAGATAATATTTTTTGTGCATTATCGATTCTTTTTCACAATCTTCCCGATCAAATGATTCATCATCCATTTTATCAACCCATTTAAAATATTTACAGTTATAGGCCAAAAATTTCTTAGACATCTGTAAAATCTTCTTCCGCTACTCTCGTTCTTATTACTGGTGAACACCGCACATTATAAATTATAGTGACAATAATTTTTACACAGCCTAATGGCTCTCTAGCTTAAGATTAGCTCGAAATCATCTTCTGCGTCCAAGAGAAAGTTTCACTTAAATTGTTTAAAAACTAGAATATAAACATCTTTTGACTTCATACAATTTAGAAGTAGTGTTTTGAATTCATAAAAATGTTCATGTTTTTGAAAACAAAGCCATAGAGACATTATCCATTTCTGAATTTATTAAGCATGTCTGTCTAAGAAGAAATTTACCTAAATGTAGTATGCAACCTCCATTGGTGTTAGTCCTTCAGTTCCCGCTAGATAAAGGTTTTGGAATACAGCAAACACCAAAGTTGCAGGAGTTACTCGATTACTACTGCCATAGGAAGAGNTTGTTAGCCGCTACCACCCATAGAATTAGAAAAAGGGATTTTCACCGGGGCAGCACACAGAATATTTATATTTACCAACAGCGAACCCGGTTTCTCCAATTTACGAACAGAGCACGTCCCATCAAACGCACACCAAACAACTCTTCTCCGTAAAAAATTCGGAAATTATTTGCATATGTAAGAGCCCGTTACATTTGGTAGGTTATAGGGAGGGTATTAAAGGTTATATCTATGTTGTATCTCTTGTAACATTCATGTAACATACCTGTAACTAGTAAGTTCCGTGCTTCTATTTTCATATATTTCTAGGTTACAGACAGGTTACATGCATGTTACATAGGGTATAATGCAGATATAACCCTCAATATCCTCCCTGTAAGCTACCAGACATACGAAACATTGCGTACGCCTTACGTACGCAAATATTTTCCCCATTGGCAGTTTCTCTCTAAAACCCTTCTTGTCTCTTGCACCTCTTCTTCACAGATTGGAGTCAAAGATACTACAAAGAAGTGCAAATCAAAGTAATTTAGTCAAGTCTCATTTATGTAATTTGCGTTTACTCTTACAAGCACTGCTATAAGTGCTACAGGAATAGAATATCAGCCCATGTTTTGCATTTCTTAGAGTCTGAATAGTACAACTTCCAATCTCATTAAATGTTCTCTTTATTATAGTGCATCAATGAAATCTCATGAATCGTTATAAAAGTGAAGTGCAGTTTGATGCGTTGATGTTTTATGAAAATCTCAATATGATTGTCTTTTAATGTCTTCGTGCTATTTGATGCGTTGATGTTTTCTGAAAATCTCACTATGATTGTCTTTTAAAGCTGAAGGCATGCCATTTTAGTAGACTAAAGTTACTCAACCTTTGGATGTGAATTGCAAGAGAAATACCATTTCAGGCTATTTGACTCTTGATTGTGCTCACTTATATCCTGATTTTGTGTCCGTTACCTCTGAGCATCTTCAGCATGGCATAATGCATGCGTTTGAAGACAACTCCCATGGCGTAGAGAATATTTTTTGTGTACTGTCGATTCTTTTTCACAATCTTCCCGATCAAATGATTCATCATCCATTTTATCAACCCATTTAAAATATTTACAGTTATAGACCAAAAATTTCTTAGATATCTATAAAATCTTCTTCCGCTACTCTCGTTTTTATTACTGGTGAACACCGCACATTATAAATTATAGTGACAATAATTTTTACACAGTCTAATGGCTCTCTAGCTTAAGATTAACTCGAAATCTTCTTCTGCATCCAAAAGAAAGTTTCACTTAAATTGTTTAAAAAATAGAATATAAACATCTTTTGACTTCATACAATTTAAAAGTAGTGTTTTGAATTCATAAAAATGTTCATGTTTTTGAAAACAAAGCCATAGAGACATTATCCATTTCTGAATTTATTAAGAATGTCTGTCTAAGAAGAAATTTACCTAAATGTAGTCTGCAACCTCCATTGGTGTTAGTCCTTCAGTTCCCGCCAGATAAAGGTTTTGGAATACAGCAAACACCAAAGTTGCAGGAGTTACTCGATTACTACTGCCATAGGAAGAGTTCTTATCTTTGTATTGCACAAGAACACTGTTAGGTATGACTAATATATCATATAAGGGACAGATGCTGGAGCGGAGCGGAACAAAAGAATCTGTTCAATCAGAAGAGTTTTGTTATGTGGGTTGGGGAGCGGGGGCAGCACCCCGAGGTACGGTAGAGGGGTAATTTTGTAGTTACATATTGTACACCAGAGTTATATATATGTTGTATTGTAACCTTAAAGGGTATTATTTACTCTTTTCTGGAATTGAAGGAAAGTCGCCGCTCTGCTCCCGAGGACGTAGACATCTTTACAGAACCTCGTTAAATCTCTGTGTGCTCTTCTGGATTTATGTCAATTCTTGTTTTTCTTTGCCCTAATTTCTCAACAAGTGGTATCAGAGACTGGTTTTAGGGCAGAGAAGAGATCGATGCATGAAGGACTCGACGATTTGTGTTCGACAAGGGCTTCGACGTCGCAAGAAGCTAAATCGCTGGCTTCGGTGAATTCGACCGAGACAAGGCTTCACGACATAAAAAGATCAGTGAGCATGNTGTAACCCTAAAGGGTATTTTTTACTCTTTTCTGGAATTGAAGGAAAGCCGACGCTCTGCTCCCGAGGACGTAGACATCTTTACAGAACCTCATTAAATCTCTGTGTGCTCTTCTGGATTTATGTCAATTCTTGTTTTTCTTTGCTCTAATTTCTCAACAAGTGGTATCAGAGACTGGTTTTAGGGCAGAGAAGAGATCGATGCAGGAAGGACTCGGCTATTTGTGTTCGACAAGGGCTTCGACGTCGCAGGAAGCTAAATCGCTGGCTTCGGTGAATTCGACCGAGACAAGGCTTCACGACATAAAAAGATCAGTGAGCATGAGTTCGCGATTTTCAGCAGGAATCACAACAATTGGGGCTTATTCTGCGGAACAGGCAGAGCAGACGGTTTTGCAAGCAGCTCCTGCGATCTGGTGGCACGGTACCAGGCGAGGCGAAGGTTCGCGACAGGCCAGAGGGTTTCGCGTCCGGAGCGTCTTCTGCAGGCGATAAGCAAGAAGATTCGCGACACTTCAGNTGCAGAGCAGACGGTTTTGCGAGCAGCTCCTGCGATCTGGTGGCACGGTACCAGGTGGGGTGAAGGTTCACGACAGGCCAGAGGGTTTCGCGTCCGGAGCGTCTTCTGCAGGCGATAAGCAAGAAGATTCGCGACACTTCAGTTCAAGCGGAGGATTGTGAAACCGGAGTTCGCGCAGAGAATGATCACTACACGAGAAGTCGAGATCGTCAGCAAAGGATTCTGCAAGAAGTCGTGATGGGTGAGGTAGAGTCTCAGGGACCGGCGGTAAGGCAACGGTTAGGTGCNGCACTTCAGTTCGAGCTGAGGATTGTGATACCGGAGTTCGCACAGAGAAGGATCACTACACGAGAAGTCGAGATCGTCAGCGAAGGATTCTGCAAGAAGTCGTGATGGGTGAGGTAGAGTCTCAGGGACCGGCGGTAAGGCAACGGTTAGGTGCGGAAGGCTGTTGTGCAGATGGAGGGAATAATCCACCTGAAATAAAAAAGATTTCCTTATGTGCACAGAGTAATTGAATCTTTCCTTTGCTTTTGGATCGAGAAAGGAAAGATTTCCTTATGGAGTGGAGGAGGAATTGGATGAATTCCTTCAATTTTTTCCTTTGTTGGAGGCGCAGGAAATAGAAGAAAATTGGAAGCTCCGATTTGATTCCTTTGCTAGAGATATTCCTTGGTGGGATCACGGTGGACGCGGAAAATACAACTTTTGATTTCCGATTTCCTATTCCTTCCGATTTTATGAAGACCTCGCGGAAAAAGAAATTTGTGGCGCACAAAGTATTTCAGGACATGGAAAAGGCAGAGACAGGGGAAGATTCTTGAAAGGAATTTGCAGAAAAGGTTCGTTGCAGGACTAATTTCAAATGACAATATCTTGTGCAAAATTCAAGGTGGCGAAGTTCGATGAAACTGGTAACTTCTGATTTTGGCAAACAATGTTAAAAGATCTGTTGGATCAACTGAGAATCTTGAAAGCTTTGCAAGCAATGAAAGTAGATGCAATAGAGGATGAAGATTGGGAAAATTGCAACAACAAACGACAACAACCATACGTTTATGTATGACAGATGAGGTTATGGATCACAAGATGAATCTGAAATCTCCAGGGGAGGTGTGGAAAAAATTAGAAACTCAGTTTATGTCTAAATCTCTGACGAATAAATTGTATCTGAAACAAAAGCTATATAGGCTGAAGATGCAAGAAAGCTCTGATCTGACACAACACGTGAACGGTTTCAATCAAATAATCACAGATTTTTCACGGCCTTATGTGAGTATTGAGGATGAAGATCGAGCAAGGATTTTGTTGTGTTCATTGCCTTCTTCCTATGAACACATGGTGACCACTCTTACATATGGGAAAGAAACTATCAAAGTTGATGAGATCACAACAACATTGGTCGCTCATAACTAGCGGAAGCTGAATGCAGAGGATAGCTCTCATGAAGATAGTTTATATGTTAAGGGTAATCAAGATCGTGGAAGGAAGAAAGATAAAAAGGGTTCTGGAAGGCAAAATTTCAGATCAAAGTCAAAAAGCAAAAATATGATTCATTGCTATAAGTGCACAGAGTTAGGTTATATGAAGAGAGATTGCCCAAAACTCAAGAAGCAAACTGAGGAGAAACGTGATGCATCATCAAAATCTGTAAATGTGGTGCAGAGTGACAATTCAGATTGCAGTGAAGGTGATATGTTTTCAATTTCATCAACTCAATTCATAGATGCATGAATTCTTAATTCATGGTGCTCTTATCACATAACACCTAATAGAGTGGTTTACTTCATACATGTTAACTAATTTTGGCTTAGCCTATGTAGGGGATGATAGATGTTGCAATATTGTTGATATTAATGAAGTTAGAATTAAGTTGTATGATGACAATATTAGAACATTATGTGATGTTAGAAATATTCCAGGTCTGAAGAAGAATTTGATTATCATTGACACTTTACATAGAAATGGTTTTATTTCTAAGACAGATGAGAATAGGGAAACCAACATAATTGTTAAGGGTGTACTGACTGTGCTGTAAGGAAAGTTAACTGCAAGTAAAGTCTAAAAGCTATTGAAGAGTACATTTGTAAGTGGAGTTCATTCTGTAGAGTTAGAAAATGATAATACAAAGCTATGACATATGAGTCCGGGTCATCTTAGTGAATGTGGAATGACATAATTGTATAGAAGAAACATCTTGCATGGTGTTAAAAGCTGCAAGCTCGATCTTTGTAAGTTTTATGTTCTTGAAAAACATAGTAGAGTCAGTTTTATGACTAGAAAGCAAAAAACTGAAGTGATTCTTGATTATGTGCATTTTGATGTATATGGCTCAACCAGGGAATCGTCATTGGGAAGATCTCAGTATTTCGTTACATTTATTGATGACTGCTCCAGGGAAGTTTGGGTGTATTTCTTGAGCATAAATTTGACGTTTTCTTCAAATTCAAGCTGCGGAAAGCTGAGGTGGAGAACCAAACTGGCAAAAAGATCAAGTATTTGATATCTGATAATGACACAAAATACACTGATTCACAGTTTCAGAAGTTTTGCGAGGAGCATGGGATTCATAGATATTTTTCAGTGCGCAAGACACCACAGCAGAATGATGTGACAGAAAGAATGAACAGTTCCTTAACTGAAAACACAATATGCTTGAGACTGAATGCAGAGTTTTCTAAGAGTTTCTGGGCAGATGCTGTGAATTTAACATGCTATTTCATCAATATATCACCTCAGACATTGTTAGGTGGCAAGATTGTAGAAACGTTATGGACAGACAATCCAGTTAATTTCAATCATTTATGATTTTTTGGTTGTCCTGTTTATGTGTATGTATCTAGAGATGAAAGATCAAAACTTGATGCAAAACCAAAGAAGTGCATCTTTCTGGGTTACAATAAAGGTATGAAAGGATACGAGTTTTGAGATCCGATTGCAAAAAAGACAGTGATCAATAGAGATGCAGTATTTGATGAACAGTCTATGTTGCAGCAGAACTAAGACAAGGTGTCATAGAATAGTTTTATTTCAGATGCAGTTCAGATGTATTTTGAACAACATCAAAAAATAACTGAGAGAGTTGAAAGTTCAAATCCAACACTTGGTGATTATATTCCAGATGATCTGCAAAATTATAATCTAGCCAGAGATAGACAGAGACGCGCCAATATAAGGTCTCATAGCAGATTGTATTATGAAGAATTAGTCTCTTGTGCACTTCTCATCAACAGCGATGATCCTTCAGTTTTTGGGTATGTTGATTTAGACTGTGCAGGTGATTTGGATGACAACATGTCTACAACTGGGTATGTGTTTACTCTTGTTGGAGGGTCTGTATGTTGGAAATCAACAATTCAGTCTATTGTGACATTATCCACAATTGAAGCTGAGTACATGACAGTAGCTGAAGCTGGAAAACAAGTTTTATGGCTTGTTGGGCTAGTAAAGGAACTGGGCGTTGAGCAAGGTGGAGTTTAGTTGCATTGTGATAGTCAAAGTGCTATTTGTCTCGCTAAGAACCAAATGTACTATGCGAGAACCAAGCATATTGATGTTTGGTATCACAAGATTAGAGAATTGATTGCTTCTGGTGAGATACTGTTTCAGAAGGTTCATACTGATGAATAATGCAGCTGATATGTTGGTCAAGCCAGTTACTATCAACAAGTCCTTGCATTGCTTGGACTTATTGAATGTTTGTGGTTGCTAGAGAAGCATGGTGGCCCAACATACTTTCAATGTATAAGAAACTCCATGGTGTATTTCTCCTAAGGGTCTGGATATTCGCCAAGGTGGATATTTGTTAGGTATGACTCATATACCATATAAGGGACAGATGCTGGAGCGAAGCGAAGCAGAAGAATCTGCCCAATCAGAAGAGTTTCATTATGTGGGTTGGCATGCGGGGGCAACGTCCCGCGGTACGATATATGGGTAATTTTGTAATTACATATTGTACACTAGGGTTATATATATATATATATATATATATATATATANATCTGAAGAAGAATTTGATTATCATTGACACTTTACATAGAAATTGTTTTATTTCTAAGACAGATGAGGATAGGGAAACCATCATAATTGTTAAGGGTGTACTGACTGTGATTAAAGGAAAGTTAACTGCAAGTAATGTCTAAAAACTATTGAGGGGTACAGTTGTAAGTGGAGTTCATTCTGTAGAGTCAGAAAATGATAATACAAAGCTATGACATATGAGTCCGGGTCATCTTAGTGAATGTGGAATGACATAATTGTATAGAAGAAACATCTTGCATGGTGTTAAAAGTTGCAAGCTCGATCTCTGTAAGTTCTATTTTCTTGAAAAACATACAAGAGTCAGTTTTATGACTGGAAAGCAAAAAACTGAAGTAATTCTTGATAATGTGCATTTTGATGTATATGGCTCAACCAGGGAATCGTCATTGGGAGGATCTCAGTATTTCGTTACATTTATTGATGACTGCTCCAGGGAAGTTTGGGTGTATTTCTTGAGCATAAATTTGACGTTTTCTTCAAATTCAAGTTGTGGAAAGCTGAGGTGGAGAACCAAACTGGCAAAAAGATCAAGTATTTGATATCTGATAATGACATAAAATACACCGATTCACGGTTTCAGAAGTTTTGCGAGGAGCATGAGATTCAGAGATATTTTTCAATGCGCAAGACACCATAGCAGAATGATGTGACAGAAAGAATGAACAGTTCCTTAACTGAAAACACAATATGCTTGAGACTGAATGCAGGGCTTTCTAAGAGTTTCTGGGCAGATGCTGTGAATTTAACATGCTATTTCGTCAATATATCACCTCAGACATTGTTAGGTGTCAAGATTGTAGAAACGTTATGGACAGGCAATCCAGTTAATTTCGATCATTTATGATTTTTTTGTTGTCCTGCTTATGTGTATGTATCTAGAGATGAAAGATCAAAACTTGATGCAAAACCAAAGAAGTGCATATTTCTAGGCTACAATAAAAGTATGAAAGGATACAAGTTTTGAGATCTGATTGCAAAGAAGACAGTGATCAATAGAGATGCAGTATTTGATGAACAGTCCATGTTGCAGCAGAACTAAGACAAGGTGTCATAGAATAATTTTATTTCAGATGCAGTGCAGATGTATTTTGAACAACATCCAAAAATAACTGAGAGAGTTGAAAGTTCAAATCCAACACCTGATGATTCTATTCCAGATGATCTGCAGAATTATAATCTAGCTAGAGATAGACAGAGACGCACCAATATAAGACCTCATAGCAGATTGAGTTATGAAGACTTGATCTCTTGTGCACTTCTCATCAGCAACGATGATCCTTCAGTTTTGGGGTACGTTGATTTAGACTGTGCAGGTGATTTGGATGACAACATGTCTACAACTAGGTATGTGTTTACTCTTGTTGGAGGGTCTGTATGTTGGAAATCAACAATTCAGTCTATTGTGACATTATCCACAATTGAAGCTGAGTATATGATAGTAGCTGAAGCTGCAAAACAAGTTTTATGACTTGTTGGGCTAGTAAAGGAACTGGGCGTTGAGCAAGGTGGAGTTTAGTTGCATTGTGATAGTCAAAGTGCTATTTGTCTCGCTAAGAACCAAATGTGCTATGTGAGAACCAAGCATATTGATGTTAGGTATCACAAGATTATAGAATTGATTGCTTCTGGTGAGATACTGTTTCAGAAGGTTCATACTGATGAAAATGCAGCTGATATGTTGGTCAAGCCAGTTACTATCAACAAGTCCTTGCATTGCTTGGACTCATTGAATGTTTGTCGTTGCTAGAGAAGCATGGTGGCCCAACATACTTTCAATGTATAAGAGACTCCATGGTGTATTTCTCCTAAGGGTCTGGATATTCGCCAAGATGGATATTTGTTAGGTATGACTCATATACCATATAAGGGACAGATGCTGAAGCGAAGCGAAACAGAGAATCTGCCCAATCAGAAGAGTTTCATTATGTGGGTTGGCGTGCATGGGCAACGCCCCGTTGTACGGTATAGGTAATTTTGTAATTACATATTGTACACTAGGGTTATATATATATATATATATATATATATATATATATATANCTTTCTCTTGTTAGTTGTGGAATCTAACTGTAGCACCCATGAGCAGTGGCTGGCTTCCACATAGTCAGTATACCCAGCGCCAACGCACCGGGCTATGGGCGGTTAAGCGCCCATTAAGTGTTCTCAGACTGAGAAGGTGGAAGTCCTACTCCCAAACTAGACGCGTAGGCACCCAAAGTGGGTGCTTAGGTTCCCACTTATTGAGCAAGGCACCTGTTTTCAGAGAATCGGGCACTCATGCTTCCGAAACTGTTTTCACGAGAACTTATTGTCTATGACGGGATTTCAAGCAGTGTATGTGTGGGCTTGGAGCATAACTTATCATGTTTGTTCATCAACAAAATCTTGATGATGGTGAGAAGTGTTGGTGAGAAGGATTTTAGTGTTTTTTAACATGAATTTCTGCGTTCTGTAACTTTCTTCATATAAGTGTGGAGAAGAAACTTATGTGAACCCTAAATCCTAAACCTAATACTAAGCTGACAAAATTGAATTCCACCATCAGGCAATTCAAGGTTAGGGTCGGGCGACTCAAGCAAAACGGGGGCAGTTGCTCGGTATCTCATGAAGAAAATTGTTCTCATACCGACTGGTAATTATTAAATAAAATGACAATTGTACAGAGTTTCACTATGAATATATTTGAAATGATTTTATTTTATTTAAAATAATGTATCAATTGAAGGGAGTTGGACTTTTAGTTTATAAATAGGTGAAGATTTTTTTTCCATTATTTTATTCTAGTAAGAAATCATGTTCAATCATCCGAAAATCTATTACATTTTCTTTGGCAAGATTAGTTTTCTCTTTTTATGTGCACGTTCTATTGTATGATTAAGCCGCCACTAATTTTCCCTGAACAAATATAATTATAACTCCAATTTTGGTAATAATAATAATAGGTATCATCTTTCGGCCCACTTGACCGGCCACCAATGAACTTGGATATATGGAACCTCTTTAAATTCATTAAATATTTTTTATTTTAAGATCTAAGTTATCATATCAAAATGCATTCTTTTATGAAATGTATACTTCATATACTCAAAAGAGAGTTTGTGAGACTGAGGGGTCTGTGGTACCTTCGATCTTAAATTTGTTCTTCCATCTTCTTACTTAACTCTTCGATCTCTCTACGAAGGATATACAGTCAATGGACTTCTCCGTCTTAATTTTTTGGCTTTATTTTTGCTTATTTTGTAATTGAGTTGAAAGTAATCAAGCTGTTTCATATGATATATTTTTTGTCATCACTTCTCTCAGAAATATTGAATGATTTTTAGCTCTCTCTCTCTCTCCTATTTTCTTTGGACTTTTTTGTGGGGGTTTCAATCTAATATTATAATTTTATTTTGTGTTACTAATTGTTAAGTGATGTATAGCTTTTCAATGTGATGTTTTGAACTTGTGATTTCTTAAGAGCTTTTAAAATTTGTTGATATTCTTATGTACGAGTTAATTCTAAATTGGTTAACTTACAAGCAATAAATATATATATAAGAGAAATATAATTTTTATTTTATAAACAGCTGCATGCACAACTGAATTAAATAAATAGACACACAACTTCACCAGGAGCAACTTTCTCATAATAATTTCTTCTATAAATGTTGTACAATAATTTCTTCAAATAACTATAGCTACCCTACACAGGCCCTAACATTATGCTAAGTTTATACTTGTAGCACATTAGTTATAAATAACTTAAGAACTTCAAAATGTTTGGTTTTAAGCGCACATAAAAATAAAAGGTTGCCTAGCCTGGCGGGCTTCCTTTTTTAAAGCNCCCTACACAGCCCCTAACATTATACCAAGTTTATACTTGTAGCACATTAGTTATAAATAAATTAAGAACTTCAAAATGTTTGGTTTTAAGCGCACAAAAAAATAAATGGTTGCCTAGCCTGGCGGGCTTCCTTTTTAAAGCACTTTTATACTTTTCCCTCCACAAAAAATTCAATTTAAAATTAAGATATATATATNCCTTTTTGAATTGGACTGTTGGGTAGATTCACACAACAACAACAACCACAACAAAGCCTTAAATTGGGTAGATTGACAAGGGAAAATAAAATAAAATAATACTTTTTATTTTAAAATGAAGGAACCGAAGGTTCCCACCGATTTGACGTCAGAAATAGTCCATTAAGTGTTTTGGATCGGACTAGCCACCGGTTTATGATCAAACCGATCGAATTGGCCAGTACCATCTGATTTTCAAGACTTTGCCTACAATCACATATTTATCTACGTAACACTTAAAATTTTAAGATCACATAAAAAAATATAATCATATATATTATGATTTTTTAAAAGTGAAATAAATCTTTTTATAGAAATAAATCGAGGCATTAAGTAAATATAAGAAAATACTTTCGAACGTAAACGAGTGTATATGCAAAAATTTTTTGTGATATGTATGTATATTTCACATCATTTGAAATGCTTGTACATACCCATTCAAAGTGGGCTTGTGTTATTTTTATGTGCTTAAATTAAAAATATTTGAGTTGGTTGAATCCAAAATTATCTGTGAGACAAGCCTAAGAAATAGAAGGTGAAAGCGAGGAATGGAGCAGAGAGAACTTAACAATGAACAATGAAATCACATAACTTTTAATCATGAAATGAGTCCCTATTTATAGGAATGGAGAATGTGAGATTACATGTTGTATCCCTAGAAAAACAGGCACATTATGAGGTATTTTTTTGGTTAATACATAATTATAGAGTCCGGAGCCTGGGATGGCCTTTGGCCAGATTTCAGGCCGGGCGGCCACTCGCTGAGCGCCTGAGGGGATGATCGGCTGGGTCATTTTCCGGGCAGCTCTGGCTGAAAGGTGAATCGATAGGCCCAGATTGACTAATTTAGATATGGGCGGTTTTCATCGTTCGCTCGAACTAGTTGAGGAATGCCGACATATTCATATGCATTAGTTTTGCGCCAATAAACTTTAGGATGGTGGTCGAGTACTGTCTGTTTTGAGACTATTTTTCTCCAACCCCGCGAGAATCGATTCGATAAATATGAGCCCTTGAACTGTCCTTGATGGGTCCAGACTACCACATCATCTTCTTTTTAGAGCTGATACATTATTTATGCACCAAATCGGTGCGAAAATTCCTAGTCTTTGTCAATTTTCAGAACTGATTATTTTCAATAATCTTGAATGTGATTTTCTTACTTTTTGCTCAAATTGCCGTGTTTAAGTCAAATAGTAATAATAATAATAATAAAACTTTGTTTTTCTTTTCATGTTAAGCTAAATAGACTCGAACATTGCCAAGACTTTAGACGGGACATTAAACCAAATGCCGAAGTCCAACAAAAGTAATATATAGATACTAAATTTTTGGAAGATTTACACACATGCCCCACTTAATTCCTATGTATTTACATATCTAACACCTAACTTTAGTTTAGGTGTTTTTTTTATATATANTGAATTGGACGGTTGGGTAGATTGACACAACAACAACAAAGCCTTAAATTGGGTAGATTGACAAGGAAAAAAAAATAAAATAATACTTTTTATTTTAAAATGAAGGAATCGAAGGTTCCCACCGATTTGACGTCAGAAATAGTCCATTAAGTGTTTTGGATCGGACTAGCCACCGGTTTATNTTGCCTTTTTGAATTGGACAGTTGGGTAGATTGACACAACAACAACAACAATAAAACCTTAAATTGGGTAGATTGACAAGGAAAAAAAAAATAAAATAATACTTTTTATTTTAAAATGAAGGAACCGAAGGTTCCCACCGATTTGAAGTCAGAAATAGTCCATTAAGTGTTTTGGATCGGACTAGCTACCGATTTATGGTCAAACCGATCGAATTGGCCAGTACCATCCGATTTTTAAGACTTTGCCTACAATCACATATTTATATACGTAACACTTAAAATTTTAAGATCACATAAAAAAATATAATCATATATATTATGATTTTTTAAAAGTGAAATAAATCTTTTTATAGAAATAAATCGAGGTATTAAGTAAATATAAGAAAATACTTTTGGTCGTAAACGAGTGTATTTGCAAAAAAATTTTGTGATATGTATGTATATTTCACATCATTTGAAATGCTTGTACATACCCATTCAAAGTGNGTCGTAAACGAGTGTATATGCAAAAAAATTTTGTGATATGTATGTATATTTCACATCATTTGAAATGCTTGTACATACCCATTCAAAGTGGGCTTGTGTTGTTTTTATGTGCTTAAATTAAAAATATTTGAGTTGGTTGATTCCAAAATTATCCGTTAGACAAGCCTAAGAAATAGAAGGTGAAAGCGAGGAATGGAGCAGAGAGAACTTAACAATGAATAATGAAATCACATAACTTTTAATCATGAAATGAGTCCCTATTTATAGGAATGGAGAATGTGAGATTACATGTTGTATCCCTAGAAAAACAGGTACATTATGAGGTATTTTTTTTGGTTAATACATAATTATAGAGTCCGGAGCCTGGGATGGCCTTTGGCCAGATTTCAGGCCGGGCGGCCACTCGCTGAGCGCCTGAGGGGATGATCGGCTGTGTCATTTTCTGGGCAGCTCTGGTTGAAAGGTGAATCGATAGGCCCAGATTGACTAATTTAGATATGGGCGGTTTTCATCGTTCGCTCGAACNCGTCTAACCATTTCAAAGTTTCCTTTTTTACTACTTCTTTCATTATCGGAGTCAATCTCTTTTGTGGATCAACTCTTGGTTTATATTGTTCATCTAATATATCTATGTGCATACAGATTGAAGGACTGATTCCCTTAATATCCGCTAAGGTTCAACCAAAAGCTTTCTTATATCTTTTTAATGTGTCTGACAGACTTTGCTCTTGCAGTTCTTTTAATTCTGAAGATATAATAATAGGTAATGTAGATGAGTCTCCCAAAAACACATACTTTAAATTGTTAGGTAATGTTTTCATCTCAAGTTCAGGTGGTTTTATAATTGATGGAAATAAATTCTTATCAGCATTTTCTGTAATATACAACATCTAAAATCTTTCTTGAATATAATCTAATTCTTTCTTCTCTAATTCATCCAAAATAATTTCATCATTCTCTTCAATTTGTTCTTCAAAATGCTTGTCTTTTTCCACATACTTTTGATCTTCAAAATGTTCTTTAAAATGTTCATTCAGTAGATGTTCAATAATTTTCTTGCGAAAACACTCATTGTTTCTTTCAACAGCAGGGTATTTCATAGATTTCACACTGTTAAAAGTCACTTCTTGATCATTTACCCTCATAGTTAATTCTCCTTTTCGAACATCTATCATAGCTTTTGCAGTAGCTAAAAATGGTCTCTCTAAAATGATAGGTATTTCTTTTTCTTCCTCCATATCTAAAATAATGAAATCCACAAGAAAGATAAATTTCTCCACTTTTACTAACACATCTTCTATAACTTCCTTAGGATATGTAACTGAACGATTTGCCAACTGTAGAGTTATAGAAGTAGGTGAGACTTCTCCTAATCCTAATCTTTTAAAAATTGAAAGAAGCATAAAATTAATGCTGGCTTCCAAGTCACATAAAGCTCTTCCATAAAATTTTTCACCGACAGCATACGGTATAGTGAAGCTACCAGGGTCTTTTAATTTTTTAGGAAGCGTTTTTTGAATAATTGCACTACACTCTTTACTAAGTGAAACAGTTACGTTGTCCGTGAACTTCCTTTTCTTATTCAGAATATCTTTCATAAATTTCACATAATTGGGCATCTGCTCTAAAGCTACGAAGGGAATGTTCACCGTTAACTTCTTAAGAATTTCTAAAAAGTTGGAAAATTATTTATTCTATTTGTGTTGCTTCAACCTTTAAGGAAACGATGGTGGAGGTTTCTCCATAGTAATTTTCATTGGTGTAAATGGTTACTCTGAATCAGGGTACTCATGATCCTTTTCTTTTTCGGTGTCCACTTTCTCTTTTTCATTTTCTATTTCTTTTGACACTCTTGTCTCTAATTATTTTCCACTTTGTAACTGAATCGCCTTGATTTGTTCTTTTCCTTGATCTTTAGGATTTGGTTTCACAGTACTTGGAAAAGTTTTTAATGTTCGGTTACTAAGCGCAGTAGCAATATGCCCTAATTGTTTTCAATATTTTTAATAGCAGTTCCTTGATGTTATAATTGATTTCCTTGAATTTGTAATTGATTTCCTTGATTTTGTAATTGATTTCCTTGATTCTGTAATTGTTGACCCATGTTTAATATTAGCTTTTCCATAAATAACTTCTTCTCTTTAATTTGAGTATTACTATTAAATCCTGGAGGATAAGATGGTCTATAGT
>JXCR01148868.1:122796-141553 GCA_002079205.1 Phalaenopsis hybrid cultivar
ATTGTATGAGAATTTCTAGGTTCTCTTCTTGATTTTCTAATCCTTCTAACAGTGCGTTCTAATTCTAAATCGTAGTGTATAAGATTTTCAGGTCCAAATTTACGAAACAATTTAAAATCAGTACTCTGTAATATAATTAACTAAATATAAAAATAAAAATAAGTTGCAATTTAAGTAAAAATTTTCTAATAATNCGAAACAATTTAAAATCAATACTCTGTAATATAATTAACTAAATATAAAAATAAAAATAAGTTGCAATTTAAGTAAAAATTTTCTAATAATCCTAATTTGTCCATTACTATGATCGTGATTTTACTCACTCACTCAATCACTCCCCGACAACGACGCAAAAAACTTGACAGCGATTTTATATATGCTTAAAAATATAAGAATTTGATACCGCTGCTAGAAGATTTAGATCCCCGACAATAGCGCCAAAAACTTGATCGACTTCTTTTTGTAATCGATAAATACAAGAATTTGATGACGCTACTAGAAGATTTAATTTTCCAGCAACAGTGTCCAAAGACTTGATCGCGANCCGACTTCTTTTTGTAATCGATAAATACAAGAATTTGATGACGCTACAAGAAGATTTAATTTTCCAGCAACAGTGTCCGAAGACTTGATCGCGACTTTACAGATGTGTCTGATATGATTAAGTTGTGCAATTATAATATTCAATAATGTTAAAGTCGAATTTGTCAACGTAAGTTAATGTATCGCTCAAGTAATATAAGGCTCTAATGGAGTCCTAGATATCAATCCCACAGTGAGTGTTTTAGAATCACGGACTAAGACTTTTAGAAAAGCAAGACTTTAATCACNACGATTAAGTTGTGCAATTATAATATTCAATAATGTTAAAGTCGAATTTGTCAACGCAAGTATATGTATCGCTCAAGTAAAGGCTCTAATGGAGATATAGATATCAATCCCACAGTGAGTGTTTTAGAATCACGGACTAAGACTTTTAGAAAAGCAAGACTTTAATCACAACAACAATGTTCAATTTGCTTATGTGTCACTAATAGGCAATTGAAATAAATAGATAATTTTAATAACTAATAAATAACTAATGATAAAAAGTAGGGCTTAATTGTGATATTCAATATATAAGAAAGCATCCTTCTCCTTGTCAAGAAATGTAGGGTTTAATTGTGATATTCAATATATAAGAAAGCATCCTTGTCCTTGTCAAGAAATTATAGAGGTTTAATTGTGATATTCAATATATAAGAAAGCATCCTTCTCCTTGTCAATAAATTATAGTGAATGTTACGTGATATTCAATATATAAAAAAACAACCTTCTCCTTTTCAAGAAATTATAGTGAATAGATAAAATGAAATAGTTCAATTTATACTGTGTCAAATAGGAGCATACATATTCCTTACCCTTTGGTCCAGGCATAAAGAGCATTGACTAGTACTATGCTTGGTTACTAATTCTGCGGCTAGGCTGGGAGGATACCAGCTCTCACTTCGGAGCTCCCACTTTCCCCNGCATCCTTCTCCTTTTCAAGAAATTATAGTGAATAGATAAAATGAATTAGTTCAATTTATACTGTGTCAAATAGGAGCATACATATTCCTTACCCTTTGGTCCAGGCATAAAGAGCATTGACTAGTCTTATGCTTGGTTACTAATTCTGCGGCTTGGCTGGGAGGATACCGGCTCTCACTTGGGAGCTCCCACTTTCCCCTCACCTGAGGGCTAACATCTACACATTAGCACCCAAATGATAAGACTGAATTGGGGATTTTAGTCTTTCACTCTAAAATCTCCGATTCTTCGCCCGATAATAATATTTCTCTATTTATTTGCACCCAACATCCAAGGGCTTTNTAGCACCCAAATGATAAGGCTGAATTGTGGATTTTAGTCTGTCGCTCTAAAATCTCCGATTCTTCGCCCGATAATAATATTTCTCTATTTATTTGCACCCAACATCCAAGGGCTTTGACCCCCCTGAATTTTGGATGTAACCTTCACTTTAGTTGTAAAACTCAACATATTTTAACAAATTAATTGGCCAGATTGAAAGTAAATTAAGATCTAGGTGAAAAGATCATCACAATTTTCTAAACATTTTCATGGCTTCACCAATTTAATTCACCATTTCACAAATCTCGAGACAAGGAGAAAGACAGAGAAAACTACTCAAATTTCATGAGGAAAACACAACAAAAATTGGATTTCATATATAAAATCAAAGTCATACAAACTACCACAAGTAAATAACTTATCTCTAATTTCTTCCCAAGAACACTCTATGAAGTTCCTTTGAATCTCTTCCTTTCTTTAAATCACACAGACTTCCTTTTTGAAGTAGTAAGGAGGAAGAAATCTCTCACTTTCCCTCCACTCTTACAATCTCTCAAGGAAATACTCACAAGTGTTACACACTAATGGAACCTCTCTAAACTCCAGGACCTCTAGCACACTATCTCCCCTTTCTATTTTTTTGGCCAAAATGTTCTTTTAAAGTTGTAGATGAGCTTTCCCAAGAGTTTCCTAAGCATCCCTTCAAAATTTGGCCTTATCCAAAGCTTTAGTAGGCATAACCGTTGATCTTGCCGTCGGTGGCCTCGAGGGCACCGTTGGCGGGCTTCTAAAGAATTTTTTTCCTGTAGTCTCGAGAAAATCTCACCGTTGGCGGCGTCGACGGCGCCGTCGACGGCCTAGTTCAAATCTTCACATTTTGGTCCTTTTCACTCCAAATTTGATCTTTTTTGCATCTTTTTGCTCCAATGACCCTAATTCCTTATTCCTGCAACAAAACATCAAAAATACATTTCTTTAAAGTGTAATATCATCAAAAATAATATAAAGTAGGTATAAAAATCTCAACATATTTTCCTTTGGTCACGAAGCATGTATAAAACACAATAGAAAACTTCATTTAAATCAAAGAAAATCCACTAGAAAGTGCTTACANATTCATATATAAAATCAAAGTCATACAAACTACCACAAGTAAATAACTTATCTCTAATTTCTCCCCAAGAACACTCTATGAAGTTCCTTTCAATCTCTTCCTTTCTTTACATCACGCGGACTTCCTTTTTGAAGTAGCAAGGAGGAAGAAATCTCTCATTTTCCCTCCACTCCTACAATCTCTCAAAGAAATACTCACAAGTGTTACACACTAATGGAACCTCTCTAACCTCTAGCACACTATCTCCCCTTTCTATTTTTCTGGCCAAAATGTTCTTTTAAAGTTGTAGATGAGCTTTCCCAAGAGTTTCCTAAGCATCCCTTCAAAATTTGGCCTTATCCAAAGCTTTAGTAGGCATAACCGTCGATCTTGCCATCGGTGGCCTCGAGGGCACCGTTGGCGGGCTTCTAGAGAATTTTTTTCCTATAGTCTCGAGAAAATCTCGCCGTTGGCGGCGTCGACGGCGCCGTCGGCGGCCTAGTTCAAATCTTCACATTTTGGTCCTTTTCACTCCAAATTTGATCTTTTTTGCATCTTTTTGCTCCAATGACCCTAATTCCTTATTCCTGCAACAAAACATCAAAAATACCTTTCTTTAAAGTGTAATATCATCAAAAACAATATAAAGTAGGTATAAAAATCTCAACATATTTTCCTTTGCTCACGAAGCATGTATAAAACACAATAGAAAACTTCATTTAAATCAAAGAAAATCCACTAGAAAGTGCTTACAACAATTTCAAGAAAATGAAGAACACAATGCTTAGCTTTTTCCCTTTGAAAGAAAAAAAGAAAAATCTTTCCAACAAAGTCTCCCACTGATCCATGCACCGCTCATTCTTCCTTACTCATATTTGTCAAAATCAATCACTAATCTCTCTAGAAGATTAAGAAATTTACATCTTCATAAGCTCACACCTAACTCCTAAAACACTTCCTAATTTATTCTTTAGAATCCCTTAATTACTTTCTAATTTCTCCTTCTGAGAGGCGTCAGCCCCCTTATTTAAAAAGTCATAAAAACCCCTCATTTCTCCAAGTGACATATCACATCATCCAAGAGACACATCCTTTCATTCCAAGAGACAATTCTCTTCATATAAGAGCCTTTCCAAGTGTCTAGATTCATTGCATCACTCCATGGGGCGTGCCAGTTGTTCAGAAGCTTCCACAACATCCCAGAATGGCCCATATTTGCTCAAAAGTCATCCAACAACCATCCCGACCACTATAGTGCTAGTATGAGGAGCTATTCTGCTTGTGTTTGGCGCTATGGCACCATTCAGGGCGCTATGGCATCATTCAAGTCACTATAGCACCACCCTGTGCGCAGCTCCACCGTTTTACCCCTTTTCGCTCTGTTTTAGCTTTGTTTCGCCAGGTTTAAGCTCTGTTGCTCTCTAGATTGCTATACCTACAAGATAGACATAAAAATAAACTTTCATTAAAGTGTAATTTCATTAAAAAATAAGGAATAAATGTGAAGGAGATTAAGCATGGAAAGTTATATTAAAATGTGTCAGATTAGAATTTTCTTCTTTACTCAATATCGCTCCAAATTGCAGCATTTTTGCTTCATTTTCATGAAAATTCCATTGTTTGTACTTGAAGACAAAAATATATAAATTTCCTTCCTTTTAAGTGTAAAAACATTGAAAATGTGCATAGAATGAGCACAAATTGTACACTAAAAATAGGTAATTTTTAGGTGGATCAGAGTGTCAATTTGGATTGGAAACTTCCTCATGAGAATTGGGGAAGCTTCTGGGATGTTCGAATTATAGTTTCGGAGAGTTTTATGTCAACCCAAAATGTTTCCTTAATTTTAGATTCAAAATTGGGGCTTTGTGATAAGTGATAGAAGCTGAGAGAATGGGGGATTTATTGCTTAAAATGTGGGGAGTATTTTTGGTGTTACATGTTCCAGGGTTTGAGGTTTGTATCTATGTTCTCTTCTTATGAAGCTCTCAAGTTAGCTTCTTAGATAGCCATGGAAGGCCTTGGATAAGCATACAATTGCTTGGGGAAGAAGGTAAGTAGCTCATTAGGGCTGGAGATAAGCTTCTGACTAAGCATAGCAATGGTTGAGCTTCCCTAAGACAGATCCATGATGAGCTTCCATCATGGTAAAGATTTGGCCATGGCTTTGGCTTCTTTCAATTAGGGGGATGATGAGGTGGAGTGAAACCCATAGATGAACTGGATTGAACCCATCCACCTAAGCTCAATGTATGTGATAAGGATTTAAGAAGGAATGACAAATAAACTTCCCTCATGATGATGTTGACTTTGGTTAAAAATAGTAGGCTTATGGGTCTTAAGAGATTCAACCATGTGATAATGGTTATTAATCGGTCAAGGGTGACCCATTTTCGATGACCCATTGATTGTGTCTAAGGTTTCGGTGTGAAGCATAGGTTTTGATTGCCATAGGCATAAATTGCCATTGGCTTAGGTCATAATTTTAGGACATAAATTTAGGCCTAATAAGCCATAATTTCATTAATTTATTTAATGTAATGATTAACTAATTAAAAGGATTAAAATTTTAATCAGAGATAATGAATTGACCATAATAGTGTATGGTTGACTAATTAGGCCCTAGAGTTGACCAATTGATCAAGTTTGACCAATTATGTTCTTGGGATAACCAATTCACCAAGTTTGACCAATTAGGTTCTAGGATTGACCAATTGACCAATTTTGGCCAATTAGGTCCTAGGTTTGACCAAATGGTCAGTATGGTTATCATTGGATCCAGGGTTGACGAATTGATCAATATGGGACTATTGGGTCCAAGGTTAACCTAACGGTCCATGTTGTGACCATTGGGTATAAGGTTGACCAAATGGTCAATATGGGATAAAATTAGGTTTTGTCATCATTGATTTGATCAACCTGAGTTCCATCATGACTTGGGCTAATGTCACCTTAAAGTATTAATCTAATTTTTAGGGTTAGAGAACCCTAGATGGGTTGAAGAAGTCAATGTTGGTGGACTCCTCCCCAAGAATGATTTAATGATCTTTTTGATCTTTGGTTTTTTGGGAGGGTGTCTAAAGATACTGAGCAAATGGGGATAACTCAAGACATGTCCTATCTATAGATGTCAATTTAGGGTAGGTCCTCATAAAAGTGAGGTCAACAAATGGACTCAACTATATGTGAATACTGAATAAGTATGCCTCACATATTGGTGTTGACCAAAGTGGCCAACATAACTCGAGACAATTTATAGCTGACTTTAAAGAAGAATGTAATTGTTCCGTGTTACGAAGTTTAACATTCAATTCTCAAAGTTTGTTAGGGAGAAGATTTTCATGACTAATAAATAAGTCATAGGGAATAGGTATAGCATGGGTAAGCCATGATTCCTCATTAGAACGACCATACATCTCATAATAAAAGAGAGAGTGAACGTCATACTCTTGTTGAAGGAGGTTTTATATCACTTCTTAAAGGTGTTGAATGTTGGTAATGGGAAGGGATGTTTTGAGTCTTATATCTTATCCTAAAAGACCATCTAAAGGAAAGCCATAATTCTGTGTCAAGAAGGTCTTATATCCAATAGCAATAAAGATTTGATGCCATTTTTCCTTTAAGGATGTCTTATACTACTACTCAAAGATCTCAAATGTTGGTAGTAGGAAAGAATTCTATGAGACATATCCTATCCTAAAGAAATAGCTAAAAGAAAGACATAATTTCATATGACAAAGGTCTTACTTCCAATAAAAGGAGGAGTAGATGTCATTTTCCCTTTAAGGATGTCTTATACTAGTACTTAAGGATGTCAAATGTCGTAAGGAAGGAATCCTATAAGACTTTTATCCCATCCCAAAGGAATAGATAAAGGTAATCCATAATTCCATATAAGGATGGTATTATTTGCAATAGCATAACAGAGTAGATGCCATTTTCCATTCAAGGAGGTCTTATACTACAACTCAAAGATGTCAATTGTCGGTAAGAGGAAGGAATACTATGAGAATTATATCATATCCCAAAGAAATAACTAAAGGAAAACCATAAATCCATATGAGTAAGGTCGTACATCCATTAGCATAAGAGAGTAAATGACATTTTCCATTTAAAGAGGTCTTATACTACTACTCAAAGATGTCAAATATCAGTAATGGGAAGGAATGCTAGAAGACTTATATCCTGTTGATCTCACTTTTGGTTGAGGTCTAGTTTCCTCTTCAGTAGCCTAGGTCTAGCCATAGAACTTTCATATTGACTATTCCTAGAGGACTAGAAATGGAACTCTCACCATTAGAAATTTTAAACTCTTCTCTACTCAACCTGAAGTTCCACATATTGGTCCTGACCTCTAGCACTTGGTAAATAGAATCAATATGGGCGAGCTGAAGGGAGTCCCAATAGGACTGCTTGGCTTTAGAGTTGATCCTGGGTGTTGGTCTGGAGCTAGTTCACGTACTTACACTTACATTCACTCACATTCACTCACAACCTTAAACCCAAGCTTGTTGACTTTGATCCCTTTGATCTTTTGGGAGACTCATATAGATGGTCCCCTAGACCCACTAGCCCTAGGCTAGTGTCTAGCCACGACCAGTACATAGAGGACCCAAATAGAGATTCCATTGGCCCATGGCTCAAATACGGTGGTTAGCACCCCACTTTTACCAAAATACAAAACTTAGCCTTTTGTCCCTAAATCCACCCAACTTACGAAAATACCCCCAAAACCCAAATTTGACCAAAATTCCCAAAATTATCCAAACTACCCAAGTTTATCCAAAAGTCATCTCAAACCATTTGAAACTGCCCAAATTGCCCAAAAATTCTTTAAAGTGCCAAAATTACCAAAATACCCCTCATTTTACAAAATTACAAAAATACCCTTGGTGGCCCAAACTTTCCCAAAACCCNTGTCTTTTGTCCCTAAACCCACCCAACTTACCAAAATACCCCCAAAACCCAAATTTGACCAAAATTCCCAAAATTACCCAAAATACCCAAGTTTATCCAGAAGTCATCTCAAACCATTTGAAACTGCCCAAATTGCCCAAAAATTCTTTAAAGTGCCCAAATTACCAAAATACCCCTCATTTTACAAAATTACAAAAATACCCTTGGTGGCCCAAACTTTCCCAAAACCCTTAAAAACATCTCAAATGTCCCCAAAATCATTTTGTACCCTGCAATTAAACCTAATTTGATTAATTTTACCAACTTTAACCAAAAGCCCCAAATTGCCCTTAAAGGCCCAATTTGGCCAAATTCACCCTAAATGTCCATCAAATTGACCCCAATTTCCACCCAATTTCAATTATAAATTCAAATTCATCATGATAAAACTTAGTTTAAACCAAATCCAAGTCAGATTGACCCACATTTGAGTCTAATTTCAACCCAAATCAAAAAGCCCCAATTTGGCTTAAAACCAAAATCTTTCCAATTGCCCCAAATTGGCCTAAAACCAAAATCTTTCCCACTCAATTGATCCCCCAAATATATAAAATTACCTGAATTAAACATTTTAAAAACTTTAAAACATCTCTACACACCAAATTGAACCCTCAATTGACCTTGGTCAAGCTTCAATTTCACTCAGTTTCAACCCAAATAAAAAATCTCAAATTTCCCCAATTTAGCCATGCACCCAAATTCCACCAAGCGGAATGCCCTAACCCCAAAATTGATATCCAATTAATGTTGAAAAATCTTCATGCCATTCCCCTAGACCATTTGGTACTTTTATTTTGGACTTAACCCAACTCTAGCCCAACTTATACTCAAGTCTAACCCAACATCCCCAAATTGATCTAGGGCCCAAAATCCCTCAAATTGAACCTCCAAATCAAATAAAAATCAATCCAAATATTTTATAAACAACTCATGACAATCATACACACCAAATTGATCAATCAATTGGCTAAATGTCATGGCTAGCCTAACCCAAACCAAATTGCAAGACAATTTAACCCAACTTGAACCTCTGCACCATTGTTGACTAAGCCATGCCAAAGTGACCAAAGAAATGATACCAAAACCACCAAATGGATCCTAGTAATAAGGCTAAACCCACCTAGCCCATGGTATAGAAGCCATGGATGAATGCTCCCTTGATTTAGAGGATTTTATCCTTTTTTGCTCCTAAACTAAGAAATTCTTGCCATCATATCAAACCATTAATGGTTAATCATAATTAAACCTCCCCCTCGCTCACCTGGCTACATGACCACCTTCCCCACTCTAGCCAGCTACCCTAGTCATCGGAAAACACCAAAATTAAGAGCCCCATGCCTCCATCCAAACCCAATCTCACCCATCCAAGTTTTCCAGTTCCAATTGGTATTTATCATTTTTTGGCCCTCCACCTAAGCACCCAATTACCTGAATTGAAGCCCTGAGCTACACGCGAAACCCCTTTATTTAAAACACCTCCTCCATGGCCAAAGCATGAACTGGCAAATTTCTTTGATGAGACTTTACCAAATTGCTTCCACACACTCTCCAAGAACTGCTGAGCTCATGTCCGCCATTTTCCCCTTAGGATTCCTTGGTCAGATCTCAATNGAAGTTTTCTTAGGTGACTTCAGTTATCTTAGATGTAATTAACTATAATGGCTTGCCTTTACAGGAAACTTCCAAGAACTCAATTTAATATAAACCCTATTTAGTTTTTCATATTAAATAAGGGAAATTGTCGGCTTATAATAAAAAGATTTCTCAAACCAAACAGATGCCATCAATTTCTTAGATTATTTAATTGAACCCTACTATCAATTCATGTATTTATCTTTTGAGCTAGATACATAGCTTGAGGTGTAGGGCTCTTTCATCTAAAATTTGAAAGATATGAAGATTGGTTTTATTTCCTATTTTTATAAATTTAAATATATATGTAAATTAAATGTCCCTCCGAAGTGGGCGATGGGATTCTGATTTTGGCAACTAACACCTTTCACAGGACCCCCCCCTAAATATAGTGTCGACATATCCTATCTAAAAGGAATAATTAAAGGAAATCCATAATTCCATGGAAGGAAGTTCTTAAATCCAATAGAAGAAGAGAGTAGATGTTATTTTACATTTAAGGAGGTATTGTAATACCACTCGAAGATGTCAAATATCGGTAATGGGAAGGAATGCTAAATGACTTATGCCCTATCCCAAAGAAATTGATAAAGGAAACCATAATTCCATATGAGGAACGTCTTACTTTCAATAATAGAAGATACATGTATAAGGTACATAAAGAGGATTATATTGTATTGGACCCTTCTCGTTGAAGTGATTTCATTTTATGTGGCGAGACATAAGAATTATGTTGTTTCATGGAATTTTTTTAATTAGATTGAGCATTCATTTTGGCATTTCTTTACCACACAAGCATTATTAATAGTTGGGATTTTTTTGTAACAAAATCAGAGCATATTCTATTACAAAAGATACCATATAATGTCAACAAAAGCTGTCAACGATACATTATGTGTCATAAGAAAAATCTTGTACATCATGACAAAAACTGTTAGCAAAATACAACACCATATAATCTCATTGCTATCAAGTATTTATCTTTCATGTTAATGGCCTGGAATACTACAAGACCAACCATGGACATCTTGCACTCTGAGAAATTTTTGGAAACTAGCTTCATTAAGTACATCTCAGGTGCTTGGATATTCTCGGTGTCATGGTAATTCCGNGAAATTGAGCTTGATTTAAATCATAGCTAGATAATTCACCAGGGCTTAGGACTTCATCTGGAGGTTCAATGGACCCAATCAAAGCTGCCACAACTATCTGATGGAGGCCTCTCCTCTCAATCAAATGTATTGAACCTCAACCCTAATCCGAGTCTATTTTGATTCTTCATACATATTTAATGTGTTTCATACTGTATGAGCCATATAAATATGCTGGTGTTGAGTAGATGAAGGTTTAGAAACAAACCCCATGCAATTTAGTTGAGTCTAGACGATGATCTTAAGGTTTTAGTGTGAACGGTTCTTAGGTTTGGAGACTTGAGGACAATGAAGGAGAGCCATCTGATCACGCGTTTATTCAATGTATGGAGGAGATCAAGTCGGATGATTGTTTTGAACGAAAAGGCAGGCAATGTGGCAGCTAAAGTGGCTGGCGGCATTGAATAGCGGAGCACCATGTGTAAAGTTTGATGGAGATGAGGAAGAGGTGGCGCCGCATGTTTAATTAGAAAAATATGGATTTTTTTGGATTTATTTAAATGCCTAAACTTAAAAAATCCATATCTTTCTCTTAAAAAACCATAAAAATAAAACAAAAATGCCCTTTTGCTCAGTGAACATAGGAGAATAATGTGGATAAAAAATAAAAATTATTAGTGGACTCTCTGATTTTTAATGAATTAATATTCTCTGCAGTATTTTAATTCATTATGATCAAACATTGCTCACCATAGCTTGAAATTTTGAGGGTTTGTTTCTCACGACAGAAGGGATGTTCTTTGATTTTTTCAAGGTCAGAGGGCATCTCTATCTAACCATAATTTTTAAGCTAGGATGGTTATTTTAACTTATTTTAATTATATAAATTAAATACTACGTGGAAAACTATGGGAATAATTTTAGAAGGTTTCATATGGACAGATAATCTTAGGAAAAATGTCATGATTATTTGAATTATTCTGTACATTTATATAGTTAATTAAATGTATATATCTTGCTTTAATTTATGTAGATTAAATACTAATAAAAATTGACAAAATAAACTTCACATTGTGCATAAAAATCATGTTAACCCACTATAGAAATTTAAAAATTATTTGATAAAGTTTAAGCACTATAGTTGATTTTCAAGAAATATTGTATTTTTGCACAAAAATAATTATATTAAATTAAATTCTCTTAGAAAACTTATGAAAAGTTATTTTTTGAGTTCTTTGTGATTAGGAGCACTTAGGAAAAATAAAAATCATTTTTGATAAAATACTTGATTTTTTGCCTATATTTTAAATTAAAAATAATTAAAAATTGTTAAAAATTTCAAAATATAAAAACATTTCAAAACTTATTTAATGGATCCCTGATCACTTGGGACTTATTAAAATAATTTTTTCTAATTTTTCTATGTTAAAAATAAATTTCTGAAGGCTTAAAATGCACTTTCCTATTTTTCTCATTAAAATTATTATAATAAACAAATTAAAAATCATAAAAATAGAAAATTTATATCTCGAAATTCTTTGGACTCAGAGAGGTTTACTAAAAATATAAGAAAAAAATTGGTACATAAAACATCTTTTCTATTCAAATTAAATCATAAAAAATCAATAAATATATAAATTAAATATTTAATTAAAAAAATCATGAAATTTTGTCTAAATGTTTCCCTAACCTAAGAGGACCTCTACTAATTTTCTCACGAATAAAAACTTTATTTTGGATAAGAAAGTAAGTAAATTTTTAAAATAATATTTTTTAAAAAAAGATAATTATTTAAATTAAATTAAATTTTGAAAATCCACGTTTTCTCCTCTATTGTTTTAATTGATCCCTGGATGAGACACTCTAAAAATTCTGAAAGTCATGTGAATTTTTATTAGTGAGTTATGAGGTGAGGAGCCCCAAAGGCAAAGGGGTAACTTTAGATTTTGGTGAATTAATAAAAATTTAGGATTAACAAAGAGAAAATGGGTAATTTTGATCCTAATGAACATGTTTGGATGATTGAAATACAATGGGATTAAAATGTAGGAACTCACTTGCCACCTTTTCTATAATAAGAACAAAATTGTAATTTCATTCGTTGCCATGACTTGGAATTCAATATAAATTAAACGATTCTCATGTGATGCGTTCAAGTTAGGAAGATAATATTTCATTAATTTTAAGCCCGTAATTGATGATAATGTGATCTTTCAATAAGAGCGCATGTCATTTAAATACAAACCTTACTAATTACCATTTCACCTATTGTGATTATTCAGGGTATAATAGAGATTTAGGCTTGACATTTAAACTCATTTGATTGAATTTAGAAGGTAACATGATTGATGATTAACACCTTTTTACACTACAAGCCCAATTTTAATTATGGGCACCAAAACCTTTAATGGCTCAAATCTGCCTTAGGGCACCCACCCACATAACTCTTAAATGAAATATCAACTGATTAATTAAGTGTCCTAGCCTTGTGTTAAATAAAACATTAAATTTTCCTTGAGCGATGGGATAGCCTTAACTTAACCTTGGATGATTAATAAAATGATATGATAAGTTCAAAATGAACTCAAAATATTTCAAGAAATTTTCAATGTGAGTCAAGATCATGCTCCCAACACTTTGAAACCTCTTCTGTTTTCTGAAGGGCAAATTGAACTTACTTTATTTTATTCTAAAATCATCCACTGCGATCTTCCAAGACTCAATAAAATCATGACTTGGGGTCTAGTAGCTATACATTCATGTACTCCTGCAATTTGAATTACTTGCAAAATTATATACATATTGCCAAAGCTAACCTTTCAGGTGGAGGAACGGGAAGAATTGACAGGTATGCTTGTAAGTTATTGCATTTACCTTTTTGTACCTCTTGTTTCTTACTTTCAGGATTAAGGTCAACCTACATGTCAAAAATAAAACAAAAAATTAAACAAGATAAAATTCATCTCCACAACAATCAAAATATAAGACAACTCAAAATTTAATCACAAACAAAAAAAACAAAAATTGCAACTAAATTAAAACGTCTCTATCGGATGATCNAATCCAATCTCATTGATGAGGGCTCCGGCGGCCACTCAGGATGTCTGAAGATCTTATTTTTGCTTCACGCTGGTGAGACCTTCCCTTGTTTTCCTCGATTTGCGGGTTTTTTTCTTGTGATTTATTTTTTCAATTACCTCTGATTTGTCCTTGAATGACTCCCTCTTTTGCGGAGGCACTTAAGAGCAATGGATGTGTCTTTTTGGGCAAATCTGGTCTTTTTCCTTTTCCTTTCATGATGCATTACACATTGGGGGAGATTACAATTTTATTCGCACATTGGGGAAAAAAAATGGCAAACTTGCGATGTATGTTTCTAAGTATGAATCCTCCATTTTAGTATCTTTGTATCGTCATGCTTTGGTAGGAATATTTGTTTATGGGCATCCTAAGCTTGAAGTTGTGAGAAGGGAGTTTAAGTCTTTAAAGCTCTCGGGTATGTGGACAATAGGCTTACTAGATGGCCGTCACCTTCTGATGCAATTATCGAATAATCTAGACTACACGCATTTATTTTCATGCACATTTATTTGAATAGATGATCTTAACAAGAAATTTCTAAAATGGAATGTTGATTTCGACCCCAAATTAGAAGCTCCTGTTATTCTGGTATGGCTAAGATTTCTTGGTTTAAAACTACATCTGTTCAATCATGATGTTCTTTCTTCACTTGTTGCGGCATACGGGAAACGTTTAAAAATGGATGGACCTACTATTCTGCTTATGAGGCCTTCTGAAGCCCGTGTTGTAGTTGAATGTGATGTTACTTTACCCTTTTGAGATGAAATTTGTATAGGTTCATCTCATAAGGGGTATTGGCAAAATGTAGAGATATAAAGACACTCTCCATATTGCACACACTGTCACATGTTTGGACATCACTCTTCTATTAGTTTTTTATCACACCCACATTTAAGGCATGGCATAGAACAACCCTTTTCAACTTACACAAAACATACGAATATAGGAAAAGGCAAGGCACTTCATGAGATTGAGGTTATTGCTAAGAATGATAATCTTCTTTCTGACAAAGATAAACAAGTTATACCTATTATTGCGACACTGATTATTACTGATCCTTTGGTTGCTAGCACTAGGAACAATATTTCTTATCATACTAAAATTATGGCTTTTACTGAGGCTATTCACTTGGCCACATTGGTTGATGCTATAGAGAATGGTATACCTAATGCTACATGTACTGTTGAAATTACACATTTTTCAAATGATTTTACTGATATCAATTTCCAGGTGCCATAGGAAAAAGGATATGCAATTGAATTTCCTTCTCGTGGCAAAGTTAATGTTGGAAATGCTACTTCCTCTTATGGGAAAATTAATGCACCACAACATAAAAGTCATGCACTTGAATTTACCCTTCTTAGGGAAGCTAATGTTAGTAATGTTGTTTCCTCTCATGGGGAAGTAATCATAGGTAATGCTACTTCCCCTCATGGGGAAATTAATGTGGCTAATGCAATAATTAATGAAGCTGCTATTTTGGAGGCTACAAATCTACTTGAGGGTGAATGGATGGTACAAAAGGCTAGTAAAAAGAAAAACAAAAGGAAAAAATGAACTTTTGCATCTTGATAGTGGAAATATAATTAGAGGCGGAAAATACTATTTGGATAGTGAACAGTTCGGCACCCCACTTAGGTCTACTATAAGGGGCAGTTCGAGACATTATGTTTAATATAATTGTTTGGAATATTAGGAGAGTTGCAGACCCTAGCTCCCTTAATAAACTTAAACACTTAAGTAGGGTCCATAAACCATTTATCTTTGCTATTTTGAAACCTTTCGTTACTGTTAGTCAGGGTAGAATTTTCAAGCGTTTCTCTAGCTATAATCACTATTGCAACAAAAATGATAAAATCTAGATTTTTTGGAAGCAACAAGTTGATTTAAATATTTTTGAGGATAAAAATCAGTTTGTGCTTACTAACCTTAAGATGGAAAATTTCCAGGGGTGGGCCACTTTTTCTTATGCTAGCTCTCTTTTACAGGATAAAGCCTTACTTTGCGATAACTTGGTTCATATGGGAGAGATGATCAATGAAAGTTGGTTTGTGGCAAAGATTTCAATATGATTATGAGACCTTCTGAGAGGAGAGGGGGAAAAAGATGTGGTTTATCTCTTATAAATAGATTTTGTGATAAGATCACGGATGCTGGCTTACATGATTTGGGCTATTCTGGTTCCCCATACACATGGCGGCGAGGCTTTCTCTCACAACATTTGGATCATTTCATTGCTTATCGACCTTTTCTCACTTATTATCTAATCTCTAAATTTCAAGATCTGAATTATGCGGCTTCTGATCATAACCCTATTTTACTTACGCTTGCCTTTTTTAATCATTCCCTTTTTTATAAATTCAAGTTCCTCAATATTTGGACTAATCATGACTCCTTTTTAGCTCTCATTGTGCAGGTTTGGATTCCTAATACTGTTGGCACTCCTTCCTACACTTTATGGAAACTTCACAAAAAAGTGGTGAGTCATTTAAGGTAGTGGAATTACCAAGTTTTTGGTAATGTTCATAGTAAGCTCATTGAAGCACAACATAAAGTTGATCTATTAGAAGCAGAAAATTTTTGGACGCCTCAATGGGTTAATGATGTGGCTAAGGCCCATGTTTCCCTTTTTCAAGCCATAGATTTGGAGGAAGGTTTTTTTAAGCAAAAAGCTAATGATGCTTACTTTGCTAGTGGTGATAGGAACACCAAGTTCTTTCATGCATTTATTAAACAAAGGCATAACATGCTAGTGGTGATAGGAACACCAAGTTCTTTNGATATACTTCTTCAAATGTATATACTGGACTTGGGAATTGAAGTTAGCAACTTCTTCTTCTATGAATTTTTTGTCTCATCGTACTTTTTCATCAAGTCTTTTAATTCATTTGTTACAATTTTTCTTCTAGGATCGTGTTAATCCTGATGCCAATTTTGATATTTGGGCGATGGGTGATTCCACAATCACATGAGTTGCATTAACTACAACAAATTTTAATCATCCATTATCGATTTTCTATTTTTATCCTGTTAGTTTCACTTTTTCTTTTGTAGTATCTTGTTGTTGGGATTTGAACTCTAGTACAGGTGGTTTTCCCTCAGCTTCTTCTTTATTATCAATGGAAAATAGTGTTCCATTATATAAAATCTTGATCTATGTCAAATCGAAATCGAAATGGATTCTTCATTCTTTTTCGATGCATTGAGCGTCCAATGCCAAATATACACCACTCTGAAAAGTGAAAAGAAATCCTTGCTTGACATTTTCTTGTGATCAACAGGGTAGTGTAAACATGTCAGACTTAATTCCAATTTCATTTGTTAATTGAAAATTTTAATTTTATGATTATCATTTTATTAAAATTTCAAATGTCATGTCTAGAAATTATACTCAAAAGCAACTCTTAAAGTGCAAAAAAAAATAAAAATAAAAAGAAATAAAATGTCATCTTGAAAAAAACAAAATATATTTTCATTTTTATTTTCAATTTGTCNTTCTCCATTTGGTATTCTTTATAGATTGCAGTAATTTTTTGTTTCAAAATGATATAAATCTAGTCTGATTCACTTGTTATTGTTAACATTTTCAATAAGGTTTCTCCTCCCATTTGGAATGTTCTCTATATGCTGAATATTATACAAGACTACATTAAAAAACACCATTTGGATATACAAATGCATTTTATATCCAGGGAATGTAATTCCCCTGCCGATTGGCTCACTAAAGAAGGTTTAACTAAGGTTTTCGTGGGCATTTCACATCCACCTCAACTGTAAGTTCTCCTAAATGGGGATTTTATTGATTTGTCTTATATCAGAAGATAATATATCTTTGGCTTTGGGTTTTATGGTTCCTCTGTGTCCCTTTATTTTATATGATTTTCATGCTTATCCTGCTTGTATTCTTTCAATTTTGGGCCTATTCAGGATCTTACCTATTGTGGGTTCTCCTTTCTGTTTCTACCTTATGCAAAATTTGTATTGGTTTGGAGGTGGATACCCAGAACCTATTTATTTGTGCTTTGTTGTGCAGGACTTTAAAGTTTTTAGAGCATTTTTTTTTCAGCCTAGACTATCAAATTTCTTTTAGTTAAGTCGACCACTTCGAGTTTATGGATGCTATCGTTGTGACATCTTCTGGTGTTTACTTCTGCTCATTACAGATACCTCAATTGTCCCACATCAAGCTGCCTCGCTCACATCTGTTGGTGTTTAGTGTCCTGTCTATTTTAAGTGTACTATAAATGTTTGGTATTTTATTTTTTGGAGCAATTGTACCTTTTGGGGGTTTTATACCTTGTGCTTTTTACTTTTTGGGTGGAGTTGTAATGTNAATATACTTCTTCAAATGTATATTCTGGACTTGGGAATTGAAGTTAGCAACTTCTTCTTCTATGAATTTTTGGTCTCATCGTACTTTTTCATCAAGTCTTTTAATTCATTTGTTACAATTTTTCTTCTAGGCTCGTGTTAATCCTGATGCCAATTTTGATATTTGGGCGATGGGTGATTCCACAATCACATGAGTTGCATCAACTACAAAAAATTTTAATCATCCACTATCGATTTTCTATTTTTATCCTGTTAGTTTCACTTTTTCTTTTGTAGTATCTTGTTCTTGGGATTTGAACTCTAGTACAGGTGGTTTTCCCTCAGCTTCTTCTTTATTGGCAATGAAAAATAGTGTTCCATATATAAAATCTTGATCTATGTCAAATCGAAATCAAAATGGATTCTTCATTCTTTTTCGATGCATTGAGGGTCCAGTGCCAAATATACACCACTCTAAAAAGTGAAAAGAAATCCTTGCTTGACATTTTCTTGTGATCAGCAGGGTAGTGTAAACATGTCAGACTTAATTCCAATTTCATTTGTTAATTGAAAATTTTAATTTTATGATTATCATTTTATTAAGATTTCAAATGTCATGTCTAGAAATTATACTCAAAAGCAACTCTTAAAGTGCAAAAAAAATAAAAATAAAAAGAAATAAAATGTCATCTTGAAAAAAACAAAATATATTTTCATTTTTATTTTCAATTTGTCTAGTTTACAAAACAAGTCTTTTATGTTG
>JXCR01148868.1:150308-188284 GCA_002079205.1 Phalaenopsis hybrid cultivar
TTAAGATCAGAAAATATTCTCCTCAAGAATTTCAAGAGGTAAGACTTTTCAACAATCGGACAAAGGAGTGTCAAATGCTCAAAGCTCAAGTTTAGAATAATTATTATGGAATCCAAAAGGAGAAAAACTAGGGGATGTAACAGATCCTGAAGAGAACCTCAGTGACTTCCCATACTATCCTATAGTTTAACTTCAGTTTTGGAGAGATATCAATAAATGTTTCATCATGCAACTTATTATTTTTTAGGGCTTACACTTACATGACACAATCATGCAAATAGCCTGTAAGATATGAGGATTTAGGTCATGAAAAACAACAACCTTGGAGCTTAAGGCAAATTAGCGCTTAAATTGTACAACATAATTGTGTAAATACCTAAAGATGAGGTGAGGATTTATGTTGCACTAAGCAAACAACCTCAAAATCCTATGACTTGTTTTTTAAATTCTAAGGAATGATCGATGTTATATATCCTCTTCTTGTTGTAGAATGCTACCCTCTATCTACTTCCCATTGCTTCAAGCTCCTCGTCAAAGTAGCAGCCCTAATGTCTTATGTTTATAGGTTCTACCAGGTGTGTTTCAATAACAAGTTTTGTTCAAACATTATGAAAGGAGGGGGGTGGTAAAGTTGAATATAGTGACACTGGTTAGGATTGTACGGTTCTCTCGTTCGGGCACCACTATTTTCTCTTGAATTTACTTTATCTAAATAAGTTCTAAAGCTCATTTAACCTTAGGAGATCTCGTTAGAAACCATGGGTTACCTCATCCAAGGGACTACAGTAAATTTAAGATGACGTATTATGAGATTGTTGCTTTGGTTGTTTTGTTTTGAAAATGTTGTTTAATTTTGAAAAAATGTGTTATATTTTGAATATAAAGTAAATAAATGCAGATAGAAGAAAATTGTAGTGCATAAAAAATAAATGCGTACATTTCATCTTCTCGCTACTCTCACTGCATGGTTAACATCATAAAGTAGAATATATTTGCAAGAATTAAATAAATTACAGGAAAGTAAAACAAAGCATTCGGTACAGAAAATTCAGAAACTGAGTCATAGTGAAAGCTGAGTAAAAAGAAAACCTATAGTGGCATATAGAAAACCAAAAGTAAGTGTAAGAAATTAGTAAAGGTGGGGCCTCAGAGCTAGACTGTGTACTTCCTGATCTTAAGTAAGAGCTACCAACCTGACAATCTACGGAGGGCAGTCCTAAGCTCGCTCCAATTGACTAACCGTCAACCTTTAGAAAATTTTATTTTGAGTTCATTTTTCATGCATATAGAATTTACTTTTTGAATCAAAAGAAATTTTTGTTTAAAGCATTTTGTGGAGTGGTGTAATCCACAGGTTAATTAATTTAATCAAGCTAGGACTACAAACCACCTTAGAGTATCGGGGTAATGATCTTCCCAAGCGTCGAATAGTATCATCGACCCTTATCCTCTCCTTCTTATAAAGGTCCTTGAGGTAGAAGTTACTATTCTAAATCCCATGTAGTATCCATCAATTTAGCGCACATTAGCATTATCCTCATTACCCTAACCAACTAAACCTTTGATTTAGGAAAGCCCGATGATCTACATGTGGTAAAAACAAATATCCCCAGTTGCTCACAAGGAATTAATTACCTTAGAGAAGACTCAAATCCTTGAGCATTGGGCCAAATAATATAGAATAAGTAGTATAGAGTATTTTTATTGATTTAGGTGAATTAACGGGACTCGAGGCAAAGTTTGGTGGGTCCCGAAAAGTTTCAACGGATGATTTTCTAGAAAAAAGTATAATAAAATCAATTATGCTTTAAAGTATCCAAAAGATCATAAAAGTGTTTGAGGCATAAACCTATTAAACTTTTAAAACTCTTTAAACTGTTTCAACTTCATTTAGACTTATTATGTTGTTTAATTAATCATTTCATGTTAAATTTAGTTTCAGTGAATTACTACACCCTATGCTGAGTAAATATTAATNGTGGCATATAGAAAACCAAAAGTAAGTGTAAGAAATTAGTAAAGGTGGGGCCTCAAAGCTAGACTGTGTACTTCTTGATCTTAAGTAAGAGCTACCAACCTGACAATCTACGGAGGGCAGTCCTAAGCTCGCTCCAGGTGACTAACAGTCAACCTTTAGAAAATTTTATTTTGAGTTCATTTTTCATGCATATAGAATTTACTTTTTGAATAAAAAGAAATTTTTGTTTAAAGCATTTTGTTGAGTGGTGTAATCCACAGGTTAATTAATTTAATCAAGCTAGGACTACAAACCACCTTAGAGTATCGGGGTAATGATCTTCCCAAGTGTCGAATAGTATCATCGACCCTTATCCTCTCCTTCTTATAAAGGTCCTTGAGGTAGAAGTTACTATTCTAAATCCCATGTAGTATCCATCAATTTAGCACACATTAGCATTATCCTCATTACCCTAACCAACTAAACCTTTGATTTAGGAAAGCCCGATGATCTACATGTGGTAAAAACAAATATCCCCAGTTGCTCACAAGGAATTAATTACCTTAGATAAGACTCAAATCCTTGAGCATTGGGCCAAATAATATAGAATAAGTAGTATAGAGTATTTTTATTGATTTAGGTGAATTAACGGGACTCGAGGCAAAGTTTGGTGGGTCCCGAAAAGTTTCAACGGATGATTTTCTAGAAAAAAGTATAATAAAATCAATTATGCTTTAAAGTATCCAAAAGATCATAAAAGTGTTTGAGGCATAAACCTATTAAACTTTTAAAACTCTTTAAACTGTTTCAACTTCATTTAGACTTATTATGTTGTTTAATTAATCATTTCATGTTAAATTTAGTTTCAGTGAATTACTACACCCTATGCCGAGTAAATATTAATATTTTAAACTTCCCGCTAATGAGGTAGTCTGACTGTCACTTGATATTTTACTTAAGAGTTATGTGAGTGGGTAACCTTAAGGCAAACTCAAGTTGTTAAGAATCTTGTACCCACCATTAAAGTTAGGCTTGTAGTGTTTCAGGGTATTCAATAATTAATCATGTTCTTCTTTCTTAAATCTCATTAAACAAGTTAAGTATCAAGCCTAGCTCACTACTAATCCCTTAAATTTAATCTTCAAGATAAATTTACAATAATCAACATGTTAATTGGATTGAAATTCAATCCTCATTAAAATTATGCTTATCCTTTAATCACCAACTAGGGTCTTCAAATAAGTGAATTATTATCTTCCAAGCTTAAGCACACTACCATAAGATCATTCAATGGAATTATCCTCCGAGTCATACAATTTATAAAATCATAATTTTACCCATATCATAAAAAGGGTGACAAGTTGGTTTCTACTTCTTAACCCAATATGTTTCAAACATTTGAAAGAGTCTATTATGATCAAATATACCCATTTACCCTTTGATTTAACCTAAAATTTANCCAATGGAATTATCCTCCGAGTCATACAATTTATAAAATTATAATTTTACCCATATCATAAAAAGGGTGACAAGTTGGTTTCTACTTCTTAACCCAATCTGTTTCAAACATTTGAAAGAGTCTATTATGATCAAATATACCCATTTACCCTTTGATTTAACCTAAAATTTAATTGGGGTATCAAAATCTCAAAATTACCATTTTACCCATAGGACTCTTCACTTTATAACTCACTAAATACTACTAAAATGACTTTGAAATTTTTTATGGTGCCCCACTCACGGGCCAATTAAAATATCAGAGGAGAAACTACGTTTTTCTAATTTTTATTTAATTTATATAATTATTTTACCTCAAAAATAGGATTTTCAATATTAATTTATTTAATTAATCAAAGTAAGATTTTAGTTAATGGGAACATTATTGGAGGTTCATCTATGTTAGAAGACCACTTAGACAAAATTCCATGATTTTTGAAATTATTTTTTAATTATTATAATTATTTATTAATTTTTAGTGATTAATCAAAGGAAAATATATTTTATTTCAAAAATTACTTTTTATATTTACATTAAATCTCTCTAAGTTCAGAGAACTCAAGGAAACAAATTTTTCATTTTTTTAATTTTTATTTTAATTATCATACTTATTTTCATTGAAAATTAATGAAAAATACATTTTTAGCATTTAAAAATATATAACTAAATAAGAAAAATTGAAAAAAATATTTTAAAGGGTCCGAGGTGATCACGGAGCAATTAGGAATATTTTTAAGTATTTTCATATTTTTGCAATTTTTAATTTTTTTAATTTAAAAACTAGTTAAGAAATGAACTATTTATTTTAAAATAAATTTTAATTTTTTATGTACCCCTGATCACATGGAACTCAGAAAACCACTTCTCATAATTTCTCTATTTATAGTCTATTTTTTATAATTATTTTAATACAAGAACCCTATTTTACTTGAAAAATTTACTTTCTTGGTCAAATCAATTCAAATGGGTTTCATATTCTAGAGTGAGTTAAAAAATTCATTATTTACTATGGGGAACAATTTTTTTGTAATNATTACTTTTTATTTTTATATTAAATCTCTCTAAGTTCAGAGAACTCAAGGAAACAAATTTTTCATTATTTTAGTTTTTATTTTAATTATCATACTTATTTTCATTGAAAATTAATGAAAAATACATTTTTAGCATTTAAAAATATATAACTAACTAAGAAAAATTGAAAAAAATATTTTAAATGGTCCGAGGTGATCACGGAGCAATTAGGAATATTTTTAAGCATTTTCATATGTTTGCAATTTTTAATTTTTTTAATTTAAAAACTAGTTAAGAAATGAACTATTTATTTTAAAATAAATTTTAATTTTTTATGTGCCCCTGATCACATGGAACTCAGAAAACCACTTCTCATAATTTCTCTATTTATAGTATATTTTTTATAATTATTTTAATACAAGAACCCTATTTTACTTGAAAAATTGATTTTCTTGATCAAATCATATCAAATGGGTTTCATATTCTAGAGTGAGTTAAAAAATTCATTATTTACTATGGGGAACAATTTTTTTGTAATTTTTGAATGTATCATTTTTATTTTAAAATTTATGAGTTCAAATGACTTAATTAAAAATAGTAATGTACATAAATATTTAAATTTAGTTTATATTTTTCTTAGAGTTCTTCGACCATAGGAAACCTTCCAAATGAAATCTCATATTTTCCTAACTTATATTTTAGTTTATATAATTAATTTAAACAGAAAAGGGTCTTTAGACCTAAAAATTAGGATTTCAAAGATAGAGGTCTCTTCTGACCTTGGAAAAATGAGAGGACACCCTCNGCTAACTTATATTTTAGTTTATATAATTAATTTAAACAGAAAAGGGACTTTAGACCTAAAAATTAGGATTTCAAAGATAGAGGTCTCTTCTGACCTTGGAAAAATGAGAGGACACCCTCACTATCACAAGAAATATACCCCTAAAGTTTCAAGTTATGGTGACCACTAATTAATCAATCAAAATTAAAATAGTCCAGAGTGTTTATTCAATTAAAAATCAGAGACATGTCAAATAATTTTTATTCTTGTTCCACGTTATTCTCCTCTATTCACTAAGCAAGGGGTATTTTTATTTTACTTTTTTTTATTTTTCTACACCAAGCTATGAATTTTTATAGTTTCAGCATTTATTTAAATAAAAAATTCTTTATATATCTCCTTATCCACATGGCGCTAACTCGATCGTCGGCGTCTCCGACAGACCAAGCAGTGTTCTCCCATTTGACACCTCCTGCTACGCGGGTTGCGCTTTATGAAACATTTATTCTTCCAACTCCTCCTCTGCCATTGGATCGGTACACATGTGAATGGATGACATCCGTTTATCCTCCCCATCTATTGTAAATTAATAATTATCCGCACTAAAATGCTTAGATCTCTCTTGATACTGAATAAAATCACATGGGATTTGTTCTTATAGGGTTTTTGAAATATACTTTATCCCAAGAGGGAAGGCTTCAATTGAGTGCTTGTGGAAGCTTCAACAGAGTCCAACGAACCCGCTCAAAGTATTGGTTTGAGCTGGTGTAAGGTCTAGGTTTGATTTCGACCAACAGATGATGCGGCCTTGGTCCAGACATGGGTTAGAGTGCTCAACATAGGGGGGTTTTGATGAGGAACTTCCTCATTTTGTTTGGGGAAGCTCAAGAGGGGTTCAATTTGGAGTTTGGTGGAGTTTAGTGGAGTGAAAGAAAAGGCCATGAAATCTGAACTCAAAATTAAGCTTAGGCAGAGGATTTCAGAGGGCGAAAGGGTTAGAATAATCTTAGGAATGCTCAAAGAGGCTCTGTGAACAATTTAGAGGGCTTTCTCTAAGAAAATGGCAGCAGTCTCCTTTTAGCTACAAAGTGGGTGGTTCTAAATAGAGGCAGAGTTAGGGTTTAATTTGCCATTTCAGGTGGTGGTGAAAGGAGCTTAGGTGGAGGGTTGAACGGAGTCAATGGCCAATCAATGTTAGCCACATAGGATGGGTTTAATTCGAACCAAGGGGGAGGTTCTCTTGGTTTTAAATTCTCTAGCCACTATGTCTGCCGACCAGATCAAGGGAGGTGGCTAGATAATCAGGGAACCAAAGGGAAGGTTTAATGGTGATTAGGATGGGGTTTAATTAATTGATTTCAAACATGTGTCACTTGGCCTAAAATGGGAAAGGATTTCATAAATCTTGGAACATTTGGTACATGACACCTCTAGGGTTGGCTAAGAGAATCTAGGGTGGTTCTTAGGGTCTAAGTGGATGTTAGGGTTGTTCAAGGTGTGTCAAACCATGTGGCTCCAAGTGGATTTAGGGTTTAAGCTCAAAATGTATGAATTGTCTTGGACTTTGGCTTAGGCTTGGATAAAGCTTGGTTATAGTGTAATTGAATGGTCCTTTGCTAGCTTGGCTAATGTAATTTTCATAAGGCATTTGGATATCTATTGGGTGGAAAATTGATGGTTTATTAGGTTCAATTTGGAGGAATTTGATGTTTGGGCAAAATTGGGGATTTTATTTTGAATTGATTGTAGGCTAGGCTTAAGTCTAGTTCAAGTCCAATTGAAGGTTCCATTTGGTCTACAGGATGCTATGAAGGGTTTGGAATCAGAAATTGGGGTAATTGGATAGACTACATAGTTCAATTTGGTGGATCTTTGGCTTAAAGTCAATTTGAAGCATTTGAATTAGGATGGGGATTTAAGTTTAAAAGTGGATTTAATTGGGCTTGAATTTGGTTCAAAATTAGCTNAGATAGACTACATAGTTCAATTTGGTGGAGCTTTGGCTTAAAGTCAATTTGAACCATTTGAATTAGGATGGGGATTTAAGTTTAAAAGTGGATTTAATTGGGCTTGAATTTGGTTCAAAATTAGCTTGTACTTGATGAAATTGAGTTTATGTTTGAAATTGTGGAAACTTGAAATCAATTTGGTGGAAATTGGGGGTGATTTGGGGACTTTAGGCATTTAGAGAGAAAATTGGGATTTTGGTCAAAATTTGTCAATCTGGTCAAATTGGAACAAATTGATGGTTAGAATTGGTTTTGAGAGTGTTTGGAATGATTTGGGAAGTTTTAGAAATTTTTAGGCATTGAAGGGCATTTTTGTAATTTTTGCAATTGTAGGGGTATTTTGGAATTTTTTGTAATTGTAGGGGTATTTTGAGAATTTTGGAGTGTTTTNGTGGTTAGAATGGGTTTTGAGAGTGTTTGGAATGATTTGGGAAGTTTTAGAAATTTTTAGGCATTGAGGGGCATTTTTGTAATTTTTGCAATTGTAGGGGTATTTTGGGATTTTTTGCAATTGTAGGGGTATTTTGGAATTTTTTGTAATTGTAGGGGTATTTTGAGAATTTTGGAGTGTTTTGGACAATTTGAGTGGTTTGAAAGGGTTTGAAATGACTTTTGGGTAAAATGGGTAAGTTAGGCAATTTTGAGAATTTTAGTGTTTCAAGGGTAATTTAGTAAATTTAACAAAGTTTGGGGGCAAAAGACCAAAATTGGGTATGAGATTAATTAAAGATGCTATCCATAAAAGTTACCCTTANTGGGTTTGAAATGACTTTTGGGTAAAATGGGTAAGTTAGGCAATTTTGACAATTTTAGTGTTTCAAGGGTAATTTAGTAAATTTAAGAAAGTTTGGGGGCAAAAGACCAAAATTGGGTATGAGATTAATTAAAGATGCTATCCATAAAAGTTACCCTTATGGTGCCTTGAGAATATGGGAGCTCCCATTTTGGATCCTCCATGTGTTGGTCTTAGCCAAACCCTAACATAGGGCTAAAGGTTTGGGGGACCATCCACATGAGTTTCCAAAAGAGTATGGGATCAGGCTAAGCATGTATGGTTAAGNTAATTAAACACAATATGGCCAATTTGACCATTTTGACCAAAACCCCCAAATTGCCTTTAAAGACCCAACTTCCTCAAATTCACCTCAAATGTCCATCAATTTGAGCCCAATTCCCCTCAATTTCAATTCTAAACTCAAATTCACCATTCACATGACCAATCTAAAATAAATCTATGCCTAATTAGCTCATTCTTTGAGCTTAATTTTGATCTAGTTCAAAACCCCCAATTCTGGCTCTATGACTTAATCCCACCAAATTGAACACCATAGCCTATTCTTTTGCCCAATTTGAATCCTAACTCTTAATGAAAATCATACACATAAAATTTTACCTTTAATTGGCCTTGGTGAAGCCTCAAATTCACTTAATTTTACCCTAGTTCAAAATCCCCAAATTTATCCCAAATTGGCTACGTCTCCAAATTCCCCTAAATTGAATGCTATAACCCCAAAATTGACACCCAATTTATGTTAAAAACTCTTTATGTTATTCTTATAGACCATTCCCAACCATATTTTTGGACTTTCCCCAACCTTAGCATAACCTAGACCCACGTCTTGTCCAACATGACCAAATTGACCAAAATCTCAAAATCCTTCAACTAGAGCTTCCAATTGAACTTAAAATTACTTAAATCCTTCACTAAAAATCTTCATGACAATCATTTAAACAATTTTGATCAATAAATTAAGCTCAAAGTCATGGCTAGGCTAACCTAAACCCAACTTTTACCCATGTTGACCCAAATTGGACCTATACACAAAAATTGACTTAGTAATCCTAAAGTCACAAAATTAAGGTTTCCATAGCCACTAAGCACACCTTATTGACCAAAATAAACCACCTTAAACCACCCAAGTGAGCTATGAACCAATGGTCCCTTTATTTAAGGAATATTAGCCATATTTGGGCCTCATCTAAAATTAATTTTCCATCATTACTTACCATTGGGAGTAAATCATAATTAACTCTCCCCTGACCTCGCTGAGCCAAGAAGAGACTGAACCCTTGCCAGCCACCTCCTCAGCCACCCAAAGAAGCCCCAAGTGGCCAAAATCCAACATTGAACCTCCCTGAGTTGGCTCACTCCCATTGGCCATTAGAGCCTTTCTTCTCTCCACCTCAGCAAGCTTTAGCACCCAACTCCAAACTTTGAGCTCCACCAGGTAGCCATGGCTTTAAATGGACCTCTCCATGTCTAAAGAGAGGAGTGCTTGGAACATTAAAAAAACTCTACCAAAATTTTACAAGTGCTTCTCCAAACCATCCCAAGTGCAATCCACCTGCTCTCAGCCATTGATAGCCACCCCTTAAAGCTAATTTCTCCACTAAAATTTGCCTTAAAACCAGGAGAGATCTCTCCACTCCACCACAGTGCACCAAAATTTAATTAGTTGTGCACACACCATTCCCACAGTGAAAGAAGTTTATTTGCTACAAAAGCCCCCTCTGAAATAGCCCCTAGCATAGACTTTGATTAATACCTGAAATCGAGCTTGGTCAAAATCATACTTAGATAATTCACCAAGGCTTAAGGCTTCATCCAGAGCTTTGTTGGGTCTAATCAAAGCTACCACAACCATTTGGTTGAGGCCTCTCCTCTCAGATAAAGGTATTGAACTCTACTCTAAACCAAGCTTGTTTCGATTCTCCATAGTATTTGCTGTATTTCATACCGTATAAGCCGTATAGATATGCTCGTCTCGAGTTGATGAAGATTTAGAAACAAACCTCATATGATTTGGTTGGATCTAGGTAGAGATCTTAGCGTTTTATTGTGAATAGTTTACAGGTTAAGTCACTTGGGGACGATAACGGAGAGCTGTCCGATCGCGGTGTATCCAACCAACGGAGGAGATCAAGCCGAACGAATGGATGGTACGTGAATCGTGGGTCGTGTGGTAGCTGAAGTGGATGGCGGCATCGAATGAGAGCGCGCCGCATGTGAGTTCAGAGTCGTCGTAGGATGAGTAGGCGCTGCGTGGATAAGTATAAAAATATGGATTTTCTGAATTACTTTAAATGACTAAACTTCAAAAATCCATATCTTTCACTAAAAAAATCATAAAAACAAAATAAAAATGCCCCCTTGCTCAGTGATTTAGTGAAAATAATATGGAATAAAAATAAAAATTATTCTCTTATTCCCTGATCTTTAATTAAATAAATACCCTCTAAGGTATTTCAATTCTCCATGATGAAGCATTGCTCACCGTGACTTGAAATTTTGCTTGTTTGTTCCTCATGATAGAGGCCATGTCCTCTAATTTTTCCAAGGTCAGAGGGCATCTCTATGCTTCTAACCTTAATTTTCAAGTTAAGGTGACTATTTTGGCTATTTTAATTATATAAATCAAAATATTCATATGAAAATTATGGGAATAATTTTAGTAGGTTTCCTGTAGTCAGAAAAGTTTAAGAAAAATATTGTGATACTTTAAATCCTCTTGTACATTTCCATACTTAATTAAATGTAACAGCATTATATTAATTGATGTAGATTATATACTCATCAAAATTTGACAAAATCACTTCCCAACTGTTCATAAAAATCATGTCTATCCATTGTAAAAATATCAAAATTATTTGGCTTAATTTAAGCATTAAAATGGATTTTTAGGTAAAATTTGTATTTTTGTACAAAAATAATTATATTAAATTAAAGAAACTTAGAAAAATTATGAAACTTAATTTTCTGAGTTCCTTGTGATTCGAGGCATTTAATAAAAATAGAATATATTTTTTTTGAAAATGTATTTTGAATTAAAAAAATTAAAATAATCAAGATTTCCATGAATATCAAAAATGGTTCAAAATGTGTGTAAATCTCCTCTAATCACTTTAAAATCATTTGGACATTTTTCTTATTTTTTATAAGTTAAAATATAAATATTAAAGCTTTAAAAATAAAATTTTCATATATTCCCAGGAAAAAATAATTATTTTAAATAAATTAAAAAAAAATCACAAAAATATAAAATTTGATTCTCTGAGTTTCTTGAACTCAAAGAAGTCTATTAAAAATATAGAAATGATTTTTTGTAATTAAAACATTATTTTCTATTTAATTTAATCATTGAAATTGATTAAAAATTAAATAATAATAATAATAATTTATTTCAAAAAATAATGAAATCTTACCTAAGTGTTTCTCTGGCCTTAGGAAATCTCTAATAATTTTTACCATAACTATAAACTTTATCTTGGAAAGTTAAATAAATTAACTTTTGAAAAATCCTATTCTTCTAAATTTAAATAATTATCTAAATTAAATTAAATTTTGAGAGGTCCACATGTTCTCCTCTAATATTATAATTACCTCATGGATGTGACACTCTAAACCCTCAAGGTCATTTGAATGGTGGTTAATGAGTTATGAGGTGACGTGCCCCAAGGACAAGGTGGTCATTCTTGGCTTTGGTGCCTTAATCAAAATTTAGGATTAACCATGGATAAATGGGTAATTTTGATTTTAATAAACAAATTTGGATGATTGGAATACAATGGGATTGAGAGGTAGAAAGCCACTCACCACCTTTTCACAACGCTAAAAAAACCACAACTCTCCTAATCTTCATGACTTGGAAGTCAATTAAAGATCAAATGATTCTTAAGTAAGGGACTGAAGTTAGAGAAGATGATAATTTTCTTTTCTTAAGCCCAAAGTTATGGATGGTTTGACTATTTGATAAGAATGCACATCACTTAAATCAAAATTTTGATGACCACCATTTCACCTATCATGATTGTTAAAGGCCTGGAAGTAATCGAGGCCCAATGTCTAAACTCAATTAATTGGATTTAGAAGATAAAATGATTGGTGATTAACATCGTTAAAAGCTACAAGCCTAACCTTAATTGGGGGCACCACAATCTTAAATGACCTAAATTTGCCTTAGGGGTACTCACTCACATAACTTTTAAACAAAATAAGAATTGATTAATCGAGTATTCTATCCTTGGGATAATTAAATTGTCAAGTTTCACCGAGCAACGGGTAGTCACACTTCAACCTCGAATGATTAATGGAATGATATGATAAGTCCAAAATGAACTCAGAATATTTCAAGATATCCTCAAAATGGTCCAGGATCATGCCTTGAGCACTTTAAAATCTATTGGACTTTCTGTAGGGTAAATTGGACTTGCCATATTTTTGTTCCAAAATCATACACTAAGATCTTCCAAGAATCAATAAAAATCCTAATTAGGGTTTGGTTGCTGAACCTTCATCTACTCCTTCAAATAAAATTCCCTGCAAAATTTTATACATACCTTGCAAGTACTAACCTTTCTGGTGGTGGAATGAGAAGACTCGTCAGGCACTCTTTTACAGTTTATAGAATCATCTTTTCTTATACTTTATGCACTGTACTTTTATGTTTATAGAACTCGCATACATACCCTGCATGAAAACCAGAACTGTTAGGATAACTATAAAACCAAAATGAAAACTAAAATCAACCAAGATAAAATTCACTGCCACAACATTTAAAATATAAGACAACTTAAAATTTAATCACAAACATCACAAAACTACAAATGAAACTAAACTAAGATGTCTCTATTGGATGATTGAGAATCCCTCGAAGGAGGTAACCTACAAATCTAACAAGACTTCACATGATCTAAATGAAAGTACAAAATTCATTAAAATGAGTTTAGCAAATTCATTTGGACAAAGAGAATCCGATGGAAAATAGTGGTACCAAAATGAGTGAACCATAGGATCCTAACTGGTGTCACTCTAATCAACTTTAATATGCCACATAACAGTTAAAGAACCATAACCATAGGGACATCTAATTTGACATTATAAATTGTGACATTAGAAAACTTAAACTTGTAATGATGAGAAGCTTGGATCTATCAATGTGGGCAGCACGGTCATCTTCAACAGCAAGAGGGTCAATAGTAGCATATCTTTTCTTAGAATTAAACAACAAGCCTTAGGATTTTGAGGTTGTTTTCTTATGTAACATAAATCCTCAACATTTTCTTTAGGCTTTTATACATCTCTGTCATACAATATGAGCCCTAACTCGTCTTAGGATCCCGAGGTTATTGTTCGTCACAAGCTAAATCCTTATATCTTTGAGACAATTTGTGTAGTCATTTCACACAAATGTAGGCCCTAACTAATAAAATTTGCAAGATGAAACATTTAAAGATTTCTCCCCTAAATTAAAGCCAAATAAAAGGATAGACTAGGAAGTCTCTGAGGTTCTCCTCTGGATCTATGACATCCCCTAGTTTTTCCTCCCTCAGATTCCATAATAAATATTCCAAATTTGAACTATTCCCCTTTCATACCTCTTTGTCGATCTCGTTAAAATGTCCTATCCTTTTAAACATTTTTTAAGATAACATGTCCTGATTTCTTTCAAGAGTTTTCTTAGGTGACTTCAGTTATCTACGATGTAATTAACTATAAGGGTTTGCCCTTATAGGAAGCTTTTTTGAACCCAGCTTAATATAAACCCTATTTAATTCTTCGTATTAAATAGGGGAAACTTGTCGGCAAATAAAATGCTTTTGTAGACCAAAGGGTTGTCTTATATTTCTAAGTTTATTTGATCGAGTCTCATTATCAAGTCTTATGTTTATCCTTTGAGATAGATACAGGGTTTGAGTTATAGTGGTTTTTCATTTAAACTATGAAAAATACGGGGTCAGGTTGATTCCGGCAACCGACAGCTTCCAACGGGCAACTCCTCAACCAAAATTGTGACGATAACTTTTGGCAACTCCGCTGGAGACAAGCTTCTCTTTCCATATTAATTAGGAAATATTATCTTTATACATCGGCAATGTGTTCAAGTCCCTCATGAATAATATTACCCTTCTTCCATTGGCATGCTTTACCCATTTCTTTCTTGGGTAGGTACAGTCAACTATTTGGGACTTTAAGACCATCTGTTCAACCACCTTTGAATAAAGAGGTTCAGGAGTTCCTTAGGAATTTTAAATCTTTGTGTGGTGTTGGACCCCCAATAGGTGTGTTGGTGGACTAGTTCCACCTAGGCATTGTGCATTGTTAAGTTGATCCCGCACTGGGTCTTGAACTCCACTTTTCCCTTTCAAGTATGATCTCCTATTCTGTAAATTAAGTTGTATTGTGTCGTGTTGCACGCACTTTTTAATTTTATTGCATTAATTAATACTTTCTACTTTCAAAGTACTTTTACTAAATTTTTAAATTTTCACAAACTAGATAAAGACTTACCCTGTCTACAGATCAACCTTCATTAATTTTTAGTGCTCACACTAAGATTACAAGCTATTGGCCAAATAACTAACCCAATAGCTTTCTCTTTTTGAAGTTGTTGCTATGGCGTGCCCAACACTCATCTTTTCTTGCAACCTACTGAAGAGCCGCAACGCCTACAATATCATTAGGTTTGGACCAGAATTTTAAGATCTTAAGGTTATTCTCAGGAAAGCCCTGTTTGTCGTGATGAAGATTGCCGCTCCAGAGGTTTAGGAACCGTCTATCGAGTTTAACCTGAACTACTCTCAAGACTTCCCTTCTTACAAGAAAGTCAAGACTACTACCTCCATGGCACCTACCAAGCCCGTTGTTCCTGTTTCTGCTAAGGGAAAAGCAGTTATGATCGTTGAAGACCCGATTGAAGGGTTGCTTTTCCTGTCGTCAGTGTTTAAAACTGGATAAAGTTTGAGTATCACACCGTTAACCCAAACCCAAAGGAGAAACTGCAACAGGAAGGTTCGGAGGGCTACTAAAGCCCAAATTTCAGAGGAAGTAACTATTTATGAAATTCCTCACCAAGAGGAGTAAGGATTACCAGAGACCTAACTACCTCTGCAAGGGAGTAGATTCCATCCCTTAATGAATACTAAAGGGTATGAAAGTATCCAAAAGATGGTTACTTCTTTACCATCACCTCATGGACATGGTGGGGAGAGGAAGAAGCCTACTCCTGTCGCCTGAGTCTGTTCAATTTTCCAGTGACTAGCTACCAAAGAAGGTTGTTTAGTTGGTGAGTTACTCAAACGAGTGGGATGTGTAGTATCCCCTCGCATGAAGAACGGAATTTTAAGGGACGTCAGATCTGCCAGACGCTCTCAGAAATTCACTGAAGCTTTGCCTACTCGCATTCCCTTCTGGTTCCACTAAGGAAGCAGAGTTAATTCCACCATTGTTGCTACCGATTCTACCGTCACTAGACCCATAGGACGTCGACCAGTTAAGTCATGTCTGGTTCCAATAATTCTACCAGCTACCAGTCACACGGATGTTCTCAAAATTCTAAAAGAAAAAATGAAAAGGTTACCCAGTATCGTATCTAGTCCACACCATGGGGAGCATACTTTTCTTCGACATGCTGATGTTCCTACCGAGACATTCCATCTCAAGACATCACCGTCAAAGAAAAGGGTATGGATACCCAAGGTTGTCGTGCTGACACAGGACAACAAGCCCACAAGAAATGATCATAAAATAAAGCCAAAGTCCGAAGTATCCAACATTGTCATAACAATTGCTAGCGGGATGGAGAAATAACTAGAGGATATCCAACTAAGTCCTTCAGATCTCAAGATGCTATAAGAATCAATAATTGAAGAAAAGGTTGAAAAGCTCAAGGTCTACATTTCCAAGTTTTCTTGAGAATATGGAGTTTCCATTGATGATGATGAAGATTTTGACTTTAATGTCTACCTCGAGGAAGATTTCATGGATATCCTTGTCATCAAGACCAGAGCCACTGCATCTGTGCACGACGCTCAACCTTTTGTCAAAGAGAATACCATAAATGAGATGCATAGGGTTGTTTTCCTAAGGGACGAGCAAATCAGCCAAATGGAGAAAAGAATGGAAGAGATGGTCGCTGCCATGACCACCATGGCCATAGTTCAAGGACAATCTCAACCACCACAGTTAGCCTCCATAAGTTAATCAACCTGATATTATATATATTACGGATGAGAGGAAAGAAGTCGCCTCAGCAAACAAAGATGATCAATAGAAGAAGGATTCTCCATCAAGGACAATACTAGAAAAGGAATTTAAACAAATGGTTGGGCAAGTTCGAAAGGCACTAGCCCAATCTAAGGGTGGTGCAATGATTTTGAAGGGTAGACCTTACTCGGAGGAGTTCAATGTTGTACCATACCCTAAGGGTTTTGTGTCACCAAACTTTAAGATATTTGACACGACTGAAAATCCCAGATAGAATATAGTAAATTTCTTAGCCAGTTATGGTAATACTGGAGATAATAAAGCTTTGCTTTTCCGATAGTTTGTCAGCAACCTATCAGGAATCGCTTTAGATTGGTATGTCGAACTACTCAGTGGATCAGTCAAGACATTTTTTGAGTTAGAACAATTGTTTATAAAAATTTTTGTCGTAGCACAACATCATGTATCTATTGGAGATCTCGTAGTAGAGAAGCAAAAGCCCAATGAAAATTTAGCATGAAATATGAACCTCAGCTACAGGAACATCACACGATTGAGATCTTACTCAAAAGCATCCATGAGAACGTAGTTTTCATGTTCAAGGGACTCACCATTAAATCCTTCGAGAAGTTACTCAGCAAAGCTAGCAATCTTCAAGAAGAAGTCAAACATATGGATTCTCATGAGAAGTTTGAGAAGTCTAAGAAGACTAGAGTATTTGAAAGAAATCCGTAACAGTGACATTCGTCGATAAAGGAAAATAGTCAATGAAGATACATGCAAAAAATTCTTGTCAGTCTTCATCGCAGCACGCTCAACAATAGACACAATGGTATGGCCAGTCTAGCCAGCAACCACCTCAGGGAGGATCATACCAAACAGTGAATAAAAAATTTTCATTGTGGAATGTAGTAAAGCGGTGTAGTCCTTCAAAGATGAAGCCGTACCCAAAATGTTCCGAATTCTGATGAAGAAGCCTATGTTCAGATTACCAGATCCAAAAAAACCCAAAGAGGTCAACGAGAAGGATTAACCAAATTATTGCCCATACCACAGGTTTCTTGGACACACAATAGAGGAATGTTTCGTCTTTANATAGTTCAGATTACCAGATCCAAAAAAACCCAAAGAGGTCAACAAGAAGGATTAACCAAATTATTGCCCATACCACAGGTTTCTTGGACACACAATAGAGGAATGTTTCGTCTTTAAAGATTGCGTTAGAGGAACCTTAAAGAAGGAAATATAACAATCCCGAAAGAATAATTAAAAGAACCTAAAAAAGGTTCTATAAATATGATTACAGCTGAGCCAATCTCTCTGAACTAAACACTCCTCCATGGAATTAAATGTGATTCTCACTCTGTTTTAGAACTCATACTCCATTTCCCAGATCATATGTTTAACAACATATTTTAACAATTCAATTGTCCAAATCAAAAAGTAAATTAAGAATTGAGTTGAAAAACCATCATAAATTATTTTATACTTTAATGTTGGCGCATCCAAATTATCTCTTCATTTTACCATATCTCAGAGTAAGGAGAAAGATACAGGAAACTACTCAGGCTTCATGAGAAAGATACAAAAAAATAAAAATTTGATATATAAAAGACAGTTCATACAATAATAATAAACAAACCACACTTATCTGAAACTCTTTCTGAAAGCAAATCCGTTGTAGCCTCTCTTAGGAAATGTAGGAAGAAGAAATCTCTCACATCGCTCCCTCTCCAGCACTCTTAGAGAATAATTCACACTTAAACTTACCACNTGTTGTAGCCTCTCTTAGGAAATGTAGGAAGAGGAAGAAGAAATCTCTCACATCGCTCCCTCTCCAGCACTCTTAGAGAATAATTCACACTTAAACTTACCACAAAAACTCAAAAATATAAGGAGAAATAAATGACTAATGGACTCTAACTAACTATATGGAATGTGGAATAATGTAGAAGAGAGTGGAAAGCGGTTGAAGGGTGCAAAGGGGTGCGAAGGGGCACGAAAGGGGTCTTTTCGGAACAATTTCAGCTCTAAATAGAGCCTAATGTCAGTTTTCAAATAGGTGCATCCAAAAACAATTCAAAAAGCATCCAAATTCATTGAATCTTCTAGAAATACGGTCTGCACTATCACTGGCACCGTCGGTGCCAGTGGCCATTTAATTAAACAGCGCTCTCTGCAAATGGCGCTGTCGGCACGGATCAATTCTTCAAAAACTCTATTTTGACTCCAAATTCCATCCTTTTTGCTTNGGCTCTAAATAGAGCCTAATGTCGGTTTTCAAATAGGTGCATCCAAAAACAATTCAAAAAGCATCCAAATTCATTGAATCTTTTAGAAATACGGTCTGCACTATCACTGGCACCGTCGGTGCCAGTGGCCATTTAATAAAACAGCGCTCTCTGTCAAATGGCGCTGTCGGCACGGATCAATTCTTCAAAAACTCTATTTTGACTCCAAATTCCATCCTTTTTGCTTGAAGTCCTAAAAATCAACAACCTGCAAAAAAACATGAAAAATACCTTCCTTTAAAGTTCAATATCACCAAAAATGAGTATATAATATAGGTCTAAAAATGCATGTATTTTTTGTTCATCATGTATTGCTTCAACTCTAATGATTTCAATGACATTATGAGCAGTTGTTTGTGGTGGATTATGAGAAATTTACCCTACTACTGTAACTCTTCAGTTAGATGATCATTCAATTACTTGTCCTAAAGGAGTTGTAGAGGATGTGTTAGTGAAAGTTGATAAATTTATCTTTCCTGTGGATTTTATTGTGTTAGATATGGAGGAAGATAAAGCAAATCCTATCATTTTAGGGAGACCATTTCTTGCCACTATAAGAGCTTTGATTGATGTGCAAAAAAGAGAGTTAACAATGAGAGTTAGTGATCAAGAAGTTGCATTTAATATCTCAAAATCAATGAGATACCCAGCAAAATGAACTGATGATGAATGCTTCAGAATGGAAGTTAATGATTATTTAAGCAATGAATAATTCATAGATACATTTGAAAAGAAAACTGAAGAAGAACATTTGTAGTATGAAAATGAGGATATAATTCAAGATAAATCTATAGAAGTGAGTAATGAAGAATTAAATTATGTTCACCAAAAAATTTGAACTTTTAGATACTGTGGATAATAATAAAAATCTTATTCCTTTAAGGGTGAAACATCATAAATTAGAAATGAAAATACTTCCTACACATTTATAATATGTCTTTTTAGGAGATTTATCTACATTATCTGTTATCGTATCCTCAGAATCAACTGAAGCTCGAGAACAAAAGTTGTTTAAAACTTTAAGAATACCAAAAAAATCCTTTGGATGGACATGATTTGATATCAAACTCTTAGTCGTAGTCTGTTTTTCCATTCAGGGTCATCTGGACAAGTTCGTCAATGATCAGGAGAATTCGAGCCAATTTTTTGCGCGACATGACACATAATATTTATCAACCCGATTGGAGTCATCTGAAGAAAAAAATACCAACCATCCTTCGCCTAAGTGAAATCCAAAGTATAGCAAAATGACAACGACTATGTGCCCCTCAATGCTAAAAAGGTCTCGGGTGGGTGTTTGAACTATCGGATGTTACAGACAGGTCGTAAACTATCCTGAGTCATGCAGGTGGACACCCTACACTCTNCAGAGGAACCTTAAAGAAGGGAATATAACAATCCCAAAAGAATAATTAAAAGAACCTGAAAAAGGTTCTATAAATATGATTACAGCTGAGCCAATCTCTCTGATTGACCCATATACTGGAAAATATGGATGGAGTACAGTCTGGAACAAATCGTCCAAGAAAATACTGAACCAAATCCAGTCCACTTCATGGGAAGCCTCCATTTAGATTCTTCAGTCTGCCAAGCCCGAGATGAAGATTTCACCAGAAGATCCGTCATCATCAAAGAGGAAGAAGAAGAAGAATACCACCACGAGGATTGATAGAATGGGAGGTAGGATAGGGACTGCCTCAACTAGATTAGTTGTCTCAGATTTGGGAAAGAAAATCCTCAAACCTTTGACCTTGTAAGATTATCTTTTTACCCTCTAGGGTCAGTAACACTAGAAGGTAATGATTATGATCTTGATTGTGTTTTGACTGTTTCTAGTGATAGTGTAATCGATTGTAAGCAATCTAACTTCAATCTCAATTCCCAAAACGATCCTCAAATCGTACTTGAGTTTGATTAACCTGTTACCAAGACCGAAGAAGACATCAAAAATACCAACTACGACAGTGTCGAGAGTGAGGAGCCAATCCTCGAGCACAACGGTGCACCACTTGCCATCATCTTAGATCTTTTCAATAGAGAAGAAACACTAGAAGGTTCAACAATGGTGTCTCAGGAAGAAGAAATCACAGAAGTGAACTTAAGGAGCGAGAGAGTGTTACCTCAGAGAACAGCTCCGATGGATAAAGGAAAGAAATAGTAACTCGAGAAGAGCTACCTCCATCTCCGCCATTGGAAGAATCACATAACCAAGAAAAAAATTGAGGGTCATACAAAGTGGACTACAATGTGCTAGTACATCTTAGGAAGCTGCCGACCAAATTAAGCATCTAAAATGCTCTAATTCTATCAAAGGAGATGAGAGAGTCTCTGGTTACAGCTTTGCTTAACCCAGAGATTTGCTTAGCCCAGTTGGCTAGAACATCCTCAGATGAACTTTTCCTGTTGAGAGAATGGTCTAGGGTAACCTTCAAAGATGAAGACATACTGCATGGTACCACCGACCATAATCGTTTACTCTACATCTCAGTTAACATCGGATAATTTGTGTTTTCTAGAGTTTTAGTAGATTCTGGAGCATCACTTAACTTGATGAGTCTACGAACATTGAACTATTTAGACATTGAAGCTCAAGAGCTTAAGGGTGATAAAATGATGCTAAGAGGATTCAACAAAAAGGGAGAAAGAGCACTTGGATCCATTACATTCATTATAAAAGTTGGAGAACTAGTAACAATCACTAAGTTCCATATCTTTGACGCCGAGACCTCTTTTAACACTCTACTGGGTCAACCGTGGATTCATGAACACAACATGGTTTTGTTGTCTCCACCCTAGTGCATTAAGTACTATAAGGAAGGACAAGAACATTGCATCAAGGGAGATTTACAGCTATTTTTAGTTCATGAAGTTGATATTCATGAAGATGCCGCCTACTACGCGCCTCCAAAGAAAGTCGTCTTCTCTCGTGAAGTTGTCATAAATAAAAGTGAAGATTCAGAAGAATTACATTGGCAAGGTCATTCAACTCTGCTTCGGCGATCTTCCACCACTCTTTTGCGACAAGTTGGTGGGGGTTCTTTTAGTTCGCGCACCCGAGGCCGAAGCCGGGGATGTGGACAAGGAAGAACCAATTTAACCATTGAACGGACTAGGCTGACCATCAACATTGATGATGAAGAAAATTCTAAAGATGAAATAATGATGATAAAATAAAGGAAACCTCAGTACGAGATATCCTTAGAAGATATGGACAAAAGAAAATATGAGACAATGTATGATTGGATAAACCACTATTTGATTGCCATGACCCTTACTCTGATTCTCCCTCAAGAAGTCAAGAGTTTAGAGGTCAAGGAAGTCTGTAGCGCTTGTTCAGAGCCGGTCAAGTTTTACTATGCTTCTACTTCTACTAATCTTGTAAATCATGTAAATTTAGATGAGGATCCTAATGAATCAATGGAATTTTCTTTTGGTTACTTTTTGCCTTGTGTACAAAAGTTAATTCATCAAGGGCATTTACCAAAACAAATGCCAAAAGATAAATTACAACTTCTTGAAAAATTATGGAATATTAAAAGTCAACCTCCCAACTCAAAAGAGGGTCTCAAATTTGGTATAGTCGGAACAATCAATGATTCAGAATTCTGTATGATTGTTACTAGTGGATCGGAAGAGAATTGTCTTGATGTGGAGGATGACTATATTGATCAGCAAATAGAAGATGCTCTGCCAGAATTTGAGGAAGAAATCAAATCAACTATTTACAAATTAAAGGAATTTAACCTCGGGATGGAAGAGCAGCCTCGACCTACATTTATATATTCTCTACTCAACGATGAAGAATCTTTAGAACAGATCAGACTGTTAACAAAATTCATAGATTACTCTTCATGGAGTTACAATGAAATGCCAAGACTGTTAGCAAAAGTTTCAGTTTATAAACCTCGGGTGGACAAAGATATGAGCCCAGTGAAACAAGCTCCTAGAAGGATGCGTCAGGAAATAGAACAACAAGTCATCGTTGAGCTGAAGAAATTAATAGATGCTAATTTTGTAAGAGAAGAGCAATACCCCACATGATTAGCCAACATTGTGCCGGTCAAGAAGAAAAAAGGACAAATCCGTGTTTGTATCGACTGAAGGGATTTGAACAAAGCATGTCCAAAGGATGAATTTCCACTGCCAAAACCAGAAATGATGATGGATATCGCTTCAATAAATGAAATTTTCTCCTTCATGGATGGATTGTTAGGATACAACCAAATCAAAATAGCTTCAGAGGATGCATCACTTAAAGCCTTTATAACACCAATTAGTATCTTTTGCTACACGGTGATGCCGTTTGGGTTGAAGAACACCGGAGACGAAGATTTTTTATGATTTCATTCAAAACCAAGTGGAATGCTACGCGGATGATTTGGTCATCAAAAGTAAACAAAAAATAGACCATTTGTATGATTTTAGTGTTGTGTTCGAACGGTTACGACGAAATGACCTTAAGATGAATCCCTTAAAGTGCGACTTTGGCGTTACCTCCGAAAAAATTCTAGGATTCGTTGTCCATAATCGGGGTATCAAGATCGACCTAGATATATTTAAAGCTATCTTGGAGATGTCTCTGCCTAAAACCTTGAAACAACTACATTGCTTCCAAGGAAAATTGGCATATCTGAGATGCTTTATCTCTAATCTCTCAGGTTGGTATCAGTCCTTCTCAACATTAGTTAAAAAAAATGCCAAATTTCTTTGGGAGGAGAAATGTCAGCTGACCTTTGAGGATATTAAGCAATATTTGATGCCACCTCCTGTTTTGGCAAGCCCTATCCCAGGAAAACCTTTATTACTTTATACCGCGGCCTTAGATGATTCTCTTGGAGCCCTCTTAACAAAAGTCAATGATGAGGGTAAAGAAAATGCACTATATTACTTGAGTTGAGATCTAATACTGATGAAAGTAAGGTATACACCTATTAAGAAGCATTGTCTAGCTTTAATTTTTGCCACCCAAAAGCGTAGACATTACATGTTTTCTCATAAGATTACCCTAATTTCAAAATTTAATCAGTTGCAATATTTGATGGCCCGACCAACACTCTCTGGACGTCTAACAAGATGGACGATGATTTTTTTGCAGTTTGATATAACTTTTGTTCCCCTCCGTGCTATCAAGGGATAGATTTTAGCAGATTTTCTCGCTGCACACCCACTTCCAACTAGGTCCCCTCTTAACAATGAGTTACCAAGTGAGCAAGTATTATAGATGGATTTCTCCAGTGCACAACATTGGGAGATGTACTTCGACGGAACTTCATCAGCCAGAAAAGACAAAGGATCAGGCACAGCTATACCAGGCAAAGCAGGGATTGGCTTGACTTTCATCACACTAGATAAGGGTATGTTGATGTTCTCATATCACCTGACAGAGCCATGTACCAACAACAAAGTAGAGTATGAAGCGTTAATCACCCGATTGGAGTTGGCAATCTTGATGGATATAACAAACATTCCCATCTATGGCGATTCTCAGCTAGTCATCCAGCAAGTCATCGGACAGTACAAGATTTTGAAACCAAGGTTAGCAGAATACCATCGGCACTCAATGAAGCTGCTGGAGCAGATTCCCAATGCAACTTTCTACCAGATTCCTAGACGAGATAATGCCCATGTTGATGCCCTGACAAAACTTACATAGGAATTAGCATGTACCCTAAAGGATTCTATTGACATTATGGTACAAGGAAGACAGATTTTATCTTGAATTGACTTTTAAAATCTACATAACCTCAAACAAAAAGAAGAAATGATGATCGTGATTGCCAATATCAAAAAAGATTAGCACAACTATTGATAGAATTATTTGCAAACTGGAAAGCTGCTGGAAGACAAGTCAACAACATACCACATCACAAAAAGGGCTTTGTCGTATGCTTTGGTGGGTGTTGTCCTCTACATAAGATCATTCAACTAGATGTGGCTGTGATGCCTATGAAGAGCCAAAGCTCAAAATATTGTCAAAGAAGTACATGCCGGATTGTGTGGTGTTCATTAGTCAGGGCCAAAAATGAAAATGAAGATAAAGAGACTTGGATATTATTGGCCAGCAATGATGTCTAACTGCATGGATATAACCAGTAGATGTCACCAGTGCCATGTGCATGGGGTGTTCTTGCACCAACCTATGGTTAGGAAAGTATTCAGAAGATTGTTGTTGCTTTACCATTACTTCGTGGTCGTGATGAGGAGACGGAGAAACCAACTTTTGTCACCAAAGACCATACCACATTTTAGAGAATGACTGTCAAAGAAGGATGTTTAATTTTTGAGCTTCTTATGCGGGTGGGATGCGCGGTATCCCCCCGAATGAAAAAAAAAATTTTGAAGGATGTTAAATTTACCCGATAGTCTCAAGAATCAGCAGATGTTTTGCCAGCTCACATTCCCCTTCAGATTCTGTCTAGGAAGCTGGGTTGGTACTACCGTCAGTACCACCAATTTTGTTATCATTATTTCTCCGAGGTCTGCACGATGTCGACTGGCCAAGTCACGTCTGTATTCGAGGAAACTACCACTTTTTGCTCATAAGAATGTTCCGAAAAAGGAGAGAGAGTAAAGAAGTCACCTAATGTTGTATTTGATATGCACCACAGGGAACATGCCTCTCTTCGACACATCGATGCCTCTTTTGACACACCTCATCTTAAGACATAACCATCGGAGAAGAAGGTTTTGGTACCCAAGGGTGTCATACCAGTACGGTTTGATGAGCCTGCAGGGCAAGATTGTGGAATAAAGTAAGAGCCCAATGCATCAGGTGTCATTGCAGCCATTGTTACCAAGTCTGATGTATAGAGGGAGGGTATTCAGGAGAGTCCTCCAGATCTCAAGATACTCTTAAAAAGAATAATTGAAGAAAAACTTAAAAAGCTCAGAGCTAAGATTTCTGAGTTAGCCAAAGAGCATGGAGTAGCTATGCATGATGAAAGTTTTGTTTTTAATGATTACCTCGATGAGTAGCTTATGGATATTAATGTCGTCGAGACTAAAGAGGCTAAATCTTCACGTGAAGCCCAACCACTCATGGAAGGGAACACAACCGATGGTTTGCGTAGGGTTGTCTTGATAATAGACGAGTATATTAGCCAAATGGAGAAAGGGATGGAAGAAAAGTCTCTCGCCATTACCGTTATGGCTACAATGCACTAACAATCGCAATTGCAGCAAATGGCTTTGCTAGAGAGCAATCAACCTTAGATAATACACATTATCAATGAAAGAAGAGATTGCTTCCATCAACAAAGACGCCCAACAAAAGAAAGATTCCACCTAGAGTACAATACCAAAGAAAGATATCAAGCAGATGGTCAAAAAATAAGTCTAGGAGGCCTTAGCCCAATCTTGGGATGGTGCATCAATTTGAACTGGTAGAATTTAGTCAGAGGAGTTCTATGTCATGCCCTACCATAAGGGTTTTGTGTCACCAAAGTTTAAGATAGTTAAAGAGACTGGAAGGCCCCACCAGCATCTTGCCCATTGACTTTGACCAATACAACTCCGATCATTATTTCTAAACCAATCCTCAAATCATATTTATGTCCAATGAACATGCCGATAGGAATGAAGAAGATGTCGACAACACCGGTTATGATAACACCAAGATTGAGGAACCAGTCCTCCAGTACCACAGTGCACCGCTTGCCATCAACTTGGATTTTTTTAATGTAGAAGACACACCGAAAGTTTTGCCAACAGCATCACAAGAAGAAGAATAAGAAATCATAGAGGTTAACTTAAGAAGTGGGAAGGTATTACCCTCGAGAACAACTCCAATGGATAAAGGAAAACAAATAGTCACTCAAGAAAGGCCACCTCCACCTCCGCAACTGGAAGAAACACATAAAAAAGTAAAGATTGGAGGATTACATAATGTGGGTTATAATGTACTAGCTCATCTTTGAAGGTTGTCGACAAAACTAAGCATCTACAGTGCTCTGATCATGTCAAAGGAAATGAGAGAGTCTCTGGTTAGTGCTTTACTTGATCCAAAGATTTGCTTAGCTCAGTTGGCCAACACATCCTCAGATGAAGTTTGTCCATTAAAGAAACAACCTAGGATAACCTTCACAAATGAAGACTTGTTGCTCGACACCACTGACCACAACTGACCACTCTACATCTCCATTAGTATTGATAGATTTGTATTGTCCAGAGTTTTAGTAGATTCGCGAGCGCCACTCAACTTAATGAGTCTACAGAAGTTGACATACATTGATATTGATGTTGAAAACCTCATAACCGATAAGATGATGTTAAAAGGATTTAATTAGAAGGGATAAAGAGCCCTTGGATTGATTACATTATTAACGAAAGTTGAAGAGTTAGTGACAATCACAAACTTTCATATCATTGATGCAGGGACCTCTTTCAATACTTTACTTGGTCGACCATGGATTCAAGAGCATATCATGATTTTGTCATCTTTATACCAGTGCATCAAGTATTCTAAAGTAGGAAAAGAACATTGTTTCAAGGGAGATTTACAATCATTTTTAGTTCATGTAGTGGGCATCCACGAAGACGCTACCTACTATGCAGTTCCAAAGAAGACTGTCTTTTCCTGTGAAGTTATTGCAAATGAGATGGAAGATTTATAATGATCATAAGAGCAAGGTTATTCAACTCCACTTCAAAAATCTACTACCATTTCTTCACAATGTGTTGGTAGAGATTCTTTTAGCCCACACAGCTGAGATCGAGGCTGGGGACGTGGATGAGGAAGAAACAACATGATTGTTGAACGGACTAGGCCAACCATTAACCTTGACATGGAAGAAAGTTCTACGTGCATGTCATGACAAAATAGAAGAAGCCTCAGTTTGAGATTTCCTTGGAGGATGTGGAGAAAAGTGAATATGAGTCGATGTTTAATCAAATAAACCACTATGTGCATGTCATGACCCTTACTCTGATCCACCCTCAAAAAGTTAAAATTTTAGAGGTCAAGGAAGTTTATAGTATTGGTTTGAAGCTGATCAAGTTTTACCGTGCTTCCCCTTCTACTAGTTCTAAAATTCATGTAAATTTGGAAGAGGATTCTAATAAATTAATGGAATTATCTTTTAGTTACTTTTTTCCTTGTGTATAAATGTTAATTCAATAGGGATATGTGCCAAAGGATAAGCTACAACGCTTTGAGAAATTGTGGAATGTGAAATGTCGAGCTCCTAACTCAAAAGAGGGTCTTGGATTTGGTATTATAGGATCAGTCGATGACTAAGAATTTTTTATGGTTGTTACTAGCAAGTCGGAAGAGGATTTCCTCAATATAGAGGATGACTCTGAAGATCAACAGATAGATGTTGCTAAGCAAAAATTTGAAGAAGAGAGTAATTCAACTATCAACGAATTGAAGGAAGTCAACCTTGGGACTGAGGAGCAGCTCCGACCTATCTACATAATTTTGCTACTCAGCAAGGAAGAATCCACAGAAATAATCAAGCTATTGTCAAAATTTAAAAATTACTTTGCTTGAAGCTATGATGAAATGCTAGGGCTATCAGCAAAAATTGCAATTCATAATCTCGGAGTGGACAAAGATATGACCCCACTGAAACAAGCTCCCAAAAGGATTCACATTGAAATAGATCAGCAAGTTATTGCTAAGGTAATGAAATTAATAGACACTAACTTTGTGTGAGAATAACAATACCCGACGTGGCTAGACAACGTCATGCCGGTCATGAAGAAGAATGGACAAATCATAGTGTGTGTCGATTTTAAGGATTTAAATAAAGGAAGTTTAAAAGATGAGTCTCCATTTCATATACCTGATTTTATTGAGGACATCGCATCAACACAAGAGATTTCTCCTTCATGGATGGATCATCATGATACAATCAGATCAAGATGTCTCAAGAAGATGCAACACTTACAGCCTTTAGAACACCGATTGAGATTTTTTGCTACACAGTAATGTCATTCGTGTTAAACAATGTCGAAGCAACATATCAACGAGCAATGATGATCTTTGATGAACTCATCCAAAACTAGGTGGAGTAGTACGTGGATGACTTGGTCATCAAGAGTAAATTGAGAATAGACCACTTATACAATTTGAGGATCGCGTTCGAATGATTACAGCATTACACTCTTAAGATGAATCCGTTAAAGTGTCCCTTCGGTGTCACCTCCAAGAAAATTCTAGGATTCATTGTTTGTCATCAGGGAATCAAGATTGACCCAGATAAGCTTAAAACTATCTTGAAAATGCCTCCACCCAAAATTGTGAAACAACTATGTTCCTTCCAAGGAAAGTTGGCATACCTGAGGTGTGTTATTTCTAATCTCTCATGTAGGTGTCAACCCTTCTCAACATTAATTAAAAAGGATGCAAAATTTGTTTTGGGAAGAGATATGGCAACATGCCTTTGAGGACGTAAGAAACATTAACGACTCCTCCTTTTTTGGCATCCCCTATACAGGGAAGACCATTGATACTTTATACTGCGGCCTTAGACAACTCTCTTGGAGCTCAGTTAGCTCAAGTCAGTGACGAGGGTAACTAAAATGCACTCTACTACTTGGTCTCCATCTAATACCGATAGATGTAAAGTATCCAACTATTGAGAAACATTGCCTAGTTCTAATTTTTGTCGCCTACAAGCTTAGACATTAGATGCTTTCTCAAAAGGAACTCGTTATTTTGAAATTTAATCCATTGCAATTTTTGATGACCCTACCAACAGTTATTAGATTTTTAACAAGGTGGTCGTTGATTTTATTGCAATTTGATATAACTTTTATTCCACTCTGTGCTATCAAGGGACATATTTTAGCAGATTTTCTCGCAGTATGCCCACCACTAGTTGGGTCCTCTCTCAATGATGATCTACTAGATGAGCAATACTATAAGTGGAACAGTCGAGTGCCAAACATTGGGAAATGTACTTTGATGGAGCTTCATCAGTCAGAAAGGACAAAAGATCAGAGATAGTTATACCAGGGAAAGTAGGAATTTGTTTTATTTTCATCATACCAGATCAGGGTATGTTGAGATTCTCTTATCACTTGATAGAGTATTGCATAAACAATGAAGCAAAATATGAAGCACTAATCGTCGGACTAGAATTGACAATTTCAATAGACATAGTTGAGATTGACTATGGCAACTCAAAACTCGTTATTTAATAAGTTGCAGGATAGAACAAGATCTTGAAGTCGAGATTAGCAGAATACCATTAGTATACAATGAAGCAACTGGAATAGATCCCTAGTGTGACCCTATACAAGATTCTTCAGGGAGATAACGCCCATGCCGACGCTCTAGCTAAACTTGCTAAGGAACTAGCATGTCCACCGGAGGATTCCATTGATATTACAGTGCAAGGATGCTGAATTTTGTCAAAAATTGACCTTGACAATCTACACAAGCTCAGAAAAGAAGAAGAGATGATGATTGTAGTAGCCAGCATTAACGAAGATTGGCGCAGGCCACTGATAGAATATTTGCAAACAAGAAAGCTACAAGAATACAAGTTTGAAGCATATCACATCACAAGTAGAGTTATGTCATATGCTCTAGTGGGTGATGTCCTCTAAAGGAGATTATTTGATCAGATGTAGCTGAGATGTCTAAGCAGAGTCGAAGCACAAAATATCATCAAAGAAGTACATGTCAGATTGTGTAGAGCTCACCAGCTAGGGTCAATGATAAAAATGAAGATTAAAAGAGTCGCACATTATTGGCCTGCAATGATATATATATATATATATATATATATATATATATATATATATATATATATATGGGTAAGGAGNTTTTATTTCTATATTTCCTAGTTTACCAAATCTATTTAATTTAGCATTACCTTCCCCAGCAACGGCGCCAAAAACTTGATCCCCAAAAATATAGTAGTGTAAAATTTATAAAGTTGACTCCGCTTTACAATGATGCCAAAAACATGATGTGATATTTTATGAATAATAATTTTAAGCACTTAATGCTAGGAATCTACACAAGTATACGTATTATTATCGAGTAATACAAAACTTTCTATTTAAGTCCCAAATATCGATCCTACGAGGAAGGTTTAAATTTGAAATGACAAATTAACGAGGAAATTCACATAAATAAAATGAAATTACTGTCACTAATTTCAAATGTTTGAGATACTATCAGAACTAAATTAATAACTACCAGCAAAATTTAAGTGCAAAGTTTAAAATAATAACTACTAAACTATGTTTATGTGATGAAGTTTTCTAATATGAAAAAGCATCTTTCCCACTGAAATGAGATGAAATAAATGATTTAAAAATGTATGGTACCAAATAGGAGAAATTTTAATTCTCTATCCTAATTCAGTGTTATAGAAAATCATTGGAAAATCTCAGGTTTAGTCTCTAAATCCATGGCTAGGCTAGGAGGATATTGGATCTCACTCAAAAGCTCTCACTTCCCTTCCCATGAAGGCTAACTCTCGCTTTAGTTCTTAGAATCTAAGATGGAATTGGGGATTTTAGTCTGTCACCATAAAATCTCCAATTCTATGCCCAACAATGTATATCTCCATATTTATTTGCACTTAAATCCATGAACTAAACACTCCTCCATGGAATTAAATGTGATTCTCACTCTATTTTAGAACTCATACTCCATTTCCTAGATCGTATGTTTAACAACATATTTTAACAATTCAATTGGCCAAATCAAAAAGTAAATTAAGAATTGAGTTGAAAAACCATCATAATTTATTTTATATTTTAATGTTGGTGCATCCAAATTATCTCTTCATTTTACCATATCTCAGAGTAAGGAGAAAGATACAGGAAACTACTCAGGCTTCATGAGAAAGATACAAAAAAATAAAAATTTGATATATAAAAGACAGTTCATACAATAATAATAAACAAACCACACTTATCTGAAACTCTTTCTGAAAGCAAATCTGTTGTAGCCTCTCTTAGGAAATGTAGGAAGAGGAAGAAGAAATCTCTCACATCGCTCCCTCTCCAGCACTCTTAGAGAATAATTCACACTTAAACTTACCACAAAAACTCAAAAATATAAGGAGAAATAAATGACTAATGGACTCTAACTAACTATATGGAATGTGGAATAATGTAGAAGAGAGTGGAAAGCGGTTGAAGGGTGCAAAGGGGTGCGAAGGGGCACGAAAGGGGTCTTTTCGGAACAATTTCGGCTCTAAATAGAGCCTAATGTCGGTTTTCAAATAGGTGCATCCAAAAACAATTCAAAAAGCATCCAAATTCATTGAATCTTTTAGAAATACGGTCTGCACTATCACTGGCACCGTCGGTGCCAGTGGCCATTTAATAAAACAGCGCTCTCTGTCAAATGGCGCTGTCGGCACGGATCAATTCTTCAAAAACTCTATTTTGACTCCAAATTCCATCCTTTTTGCTTGAAGTCCTAAAAATCAACAACCTGCAAAAAAACATGAAAAATACCTTCCTTTAAAGTTCAATATCACCAAAAATGAGTATATAATATAGGTCTAAAAATGCATGTATTTTTTGTTCATCATGTATTGCTTCAACTCTAATGATTTCAATGACATGATGAGCAGTTGTTTGTGGTGGATTATGAGAAATTTAACCTACTACTGTAACTCTTCAGTTAGATGATCATTCAATTACTTGTCCTAAAGGAGTTGTAGAAGATGTGTTAGTGAAAGTTGATAAATTTATCTTTCCTGTGTATTTTATTGTGTTAGATATGGAGGAAGATAAATAAAATCCTATCATTTTAAGGAGACCATTTCTTGCCACTATAAGAGCTTTGATTGATGTGCAAAAAAGAGAGTTAACAATGAGAGTTAGTGATCAAGAAGTTGCATTTAATATCTCAAAATCACTGAGATACCCAGCAAAATGAACTGATGATGAATGCTTCAGAATGGAAATTAATGATTATTTAAGCAATGAATAATTCATAGATACATTTGAAAAGAAAACTGAAGAAGAACATTTGTAGTATGAAAATGAGGATATAATTCAAGATAAATCTATAGAAGTGAGTAATGAAGAATTAAATTATGTTCACCAAAAAATTTGAACTTTTAGATACTATGGATAATAATAAAAATCTTATTCCTTTAAGGGTGAAACATCATAAATTAGAAATGAAAATACTTCCTACACATTTATAATATGTCTTTTTAGGAGATTTATCTACATTATCTGTTATCATATCCTCAGAATCAACTGAAGCTCAAGAACAAAAGTTGTTTAAAACTTTAAGAATACCAAAAAATCCTTTGAATGGACATGATTTGATATCAAACTCTTAATCGTAGTCTGTTTTTCCATTCAGGGTCATCTGGACAAGTTCGTCAATGATCAAGACAATTCGATCCAATTTTTTGCGCGACATGACACATAATATTTATCAACCCAATTTGAGTCATCTGAAGAACAAAATACCAACCATCCTTTGATTAAGTAAAATCCAAAGTATAGCAAATTGACAACGACTATGTGCCCCTCAATGCTAAAAAGGTCTCGGGTGAATGTTTGAACTATCGGATGTTACAGACAGGTCGTAAACTATCCTGAGTCATGCAGGTGGACACCCTACACTCTTGAAATCTAAAAATAGATGCCAACACACCTAACCAAGGCTATCGGAAACCTGTTGAAATTGAGCACCATCCTTATTATTGTTTCCATTGTCATATGTTTGCCCACACTTCCTATCATTGGGATCGTTTGAAACAACAACTAAGAGCTGGAGCTGATAAAATTTATAATGATTCTAATATTAATTATAAAGGGTAGTATCCTACTAAATTTTAAGAACAAAATCTCTTATCTACTGAACATAACCCTACCACAATCAGGCATTGATAAAGCTGCTCCAAATTCTGTGTTGCTTATTTCTGATACTAGTTTACATAGTCCTGTTTTACATTAAACTTCTAAATTTCAGGAACTCAATCTTGACTCAGCTAAACTTGTTGTTGTGGAAGAGGGGCCATTATCACCTTCCAATCACCCTATTTTGGTAGCTTCAATAGTTACAACTCATATTTCTACTGATAATGATTCTCATGACAGGATACAAGAGGCTGCTAAATTTTTAGATTAGGAATAGTTAATTAAGAAATCACAAAGAAAAAAAGGCAAGAGGAAAAATAAGCTTTAACATTTAAATTAAAGTAATACTATACATGAAGGCATTTATTATTCAGACGAAAATGAAGTTGACAGTCATCCTAGATCTTCTAAGAGAGCTAGCTTGAGACATCATGCTTAATGTTATGTTTTAGAATATTAGGGGAATGGCGGGCCCTTCCTCAATTAATAGAATAAAACACCATTTCAGAGTCCATAAACTTTACTTTTTTGCTATCTTAGAACCTATGACTACTTTCAACAAGGACATAGTCCTCAAAAAATTCAAGCATTATAATTCATTCTACAATGGAAACAACAAGATTTGGCTTTTCTGGAAGTTTAATTTTAATGTAAGTATCATTTATGATGATAAGCAATTCATTCTTATCACCTATCATTTGGCGGATTAGCATGGTTGGGCTACCTTCGTCTATGCTAGGTTTTGTTTGCAGGATAAATACTTGCTTTGGAATCAACTCATTCTAATGGAGGAAACTATAAATGATAACAATTTTGTGGGTGGTGATTTTAACATGATCATGAAACCTGATGATAGGAGGGGAAGTGGTAAATGTGATATTCCTCTTATCAATCGTTTCTGTGATAAAATATCTAAAGCTGGTCATTTTAATTTTGGTTTTACTAGTTCTTCATATACTTGGAGAAGATGAACTATTTTTCAAAAATTAGATAGATTCTTTGGCAATCACTATTTTTCTAATTATTTCCTTATTAAGAGGGTTCAACATTTGAATCAGGCTAAATACAATTTCAACATCTTTAATATTTTGACTACTCATGATACTTTTTGGAGAATTATTCAACTGGCATGGCATTTTGAGGGAGCTGGTGATCCTTGGTATGTTATAAGGCAGCATCATAAAAATATTGCTAATGGATTAAGAAGGTGTAATTTCTAAGTCTTTATAAATGTTCATAACAAATCCCTTGAAGCTCAAAATCAAGCTGTATTACTTAAAGCTCAGGTGATATCTGATCCTCAACTTGTTGATGAGGTGGCTTGTAGACATGATGCTTTACTTGTTGCAATCTACTTGGAAGAACAATTCTTACAACAAAAAGCTAATGATGTTCATTTCAGATGTGGGTATCATAATACCTAATACTTTCTTGCCTCTATTAATCATAAAAGGAATATTAACACCATTTTCAAGATTAAGAAACTGAATGGTGACATGGCCACTCATGAAGGAGGGATTGGTAACAATGTTATTCAATACTTCTCTGATTTGTTAACTTTTGATCTGCAGATACTCCTTGTTAACCAATAGTACTTTGACTGAGAGGGGGACTATGTGGCTAGACTATCTCTAGCCACCATTCCTACTAAACAAGAAGTGTCGAGGTGGTAATATGGTTCTTAAGCTTGATTTAAAAAAGCATTTGACACAATTAGTTGGCATTTTATTATCAAACTTCTTAAGGCTATAGGACTTACTTCAAACTATTGCACAATGATCAAATGATGTTTGGAAAAAAATCATTATAGAGTATTAGTAAATGGTAACTCTTATGGCTTTTTCTCTGCTCAAAGTGACATAAAGCAAGGAGACCCCTCTCCCCCACTATATTTTTTATGGCTTTTGATTTCTTCTCATGTCTTATTAACTTTTTTGCATGAAAATCATACTCATGCACAATACACACAAAAAGCAAAGGTGCTTGTTAGTCACTTAGCTTATGCTGATGACACACTTAATTTCTCTAATGCTTCGAAACCCTCTATTAAAATTTTAATGCAATATTTTATTTTTTATCAACAAACTTTTGGGCTTTTCTTTAGTAAAGCCAAATGTCATTTATACCTTGGGAAACCTGTTAACAATGCTCTGACTAGTTGGGTCTCCTCTTACACTGCATACTCTATAGTGTTTTATCCTCTTAAGTATCTTGGTGTTAACATCCTCAATGGCCGGAGGAAGAAAACACAACTTGATGTTGTTGTGGATAAAATTAAATCTTGAATCTTTGATTGGAGGAATGTTTTTATTTCTTATGGGGGAAGGTTGACTTTATTGCAAATTGTTCTTCAAAGAATTCCTTTATATGTTATGCAAGTTCTTAACTTGTAAAAGTATACACAAATAATTTTGAAGCATATTTTCAACAAATTTCTCTGGTCTAGTAAGTTCAATTCTAAGATTTGGGCTAGCTAGCATAACTTTGCAAGCCTCATAACTTTGGGGGTCTTAGTTTTAAAAATTTACAACATATTGCTGAAAATAATATGTGTAAGTTGTGGTTTAAATTTAGAGTTGGATCATATTTATAGGCTAANGCACAACTTGATGTTGTTGTGGATAAAATTAAATCTTGAATCATTGATTGGAGGAATGTTTTTCTTTCTTATGGGGGAAGGTTTACTTTATTGCAAATTGTTCTTCAAAGAATTCCTTTATATGTTATGCAAGTTCTTAACTTGTAAAAGAGTACACAAATAATTTTGAAGCATATTTTTAACAAATTTCTCTGGTCTAGTAAGTTCAATTCTAAGATTTGGGCTAGCTGGCATAACTTTGCAAGCCTCATAACTTTGGGGGTCTTAGTTTTAAAAATTAACAACATATTGCTGAAAATAATATGTGTAAGTTGTGGTTTAAATTTAGAGTTGGATCATATTTATAGGCTAAGTTTCTACTTCATAAGTTTTGTTCTCATCAACACCCATTCTTTGTCAATTAGAAAGTGGGGTATTCTGAAATCTGGAAATCTATTTTAAAGGCCAGAACATTAGCTAATCAATTCATTTACTAAGATATTGGTGAGGGAAAGGTATTTTTTTGACATGAGCATTGGGGGTTATTTGATCTTCATGATGTTGTTTCACCTTTGAATAGAGATATGTTGGTTTATGATTGTTGGATTGATGACAACTGGGACATATTTAAATTAAGGAAGCTGTTGGGGGAGAATGTTGTTTCTATTGCTAAATTCCTTATCTCCTGGGATAAACCTACTAAGCATTTATGGAAATTCAACACATTTGCTTAAATATGTTGAGGTCTCTTTTGGCTTGCAACCCCCACTCCCCTTAAAGAAACTTTTGCCTGGGATAACCTGCCTTTATCAGAATTTGATGCTTTGATGTATCTTTTGTGGTCTGGTATCATTTTTTCAGGCTACCTTTACTATTTTTATCATGTTTTTCTACTAGGATACACCTTTGGTTATGAATGTGGATGCTGCCTACCACTGTCATTTAGAGGATCTATTTCTTCTGCTTTCTGCTACACAAACTTCTTTGCTTGCTCTTGCTTACAGTGATCAGGTTTCCTATGCTTCTGGATGGATTTTGGTGATTGTTTTACCTGCTTTGATGGCAGGGATTAGAGCTTACAAGCTTTTTTTTTTCTGNAGAAATCTATTTTAAAGGCCAGAACATTAGCTAATCAATTCATTTACCAAGATATTGGTGAGGGAAAGGTATTTTTTTGACATGAGCATTGGGGGTTATTTGATCTTCATGATGTTGTTTCACCTTTGAATAGAGATATGTTGGTTTATGATTGTTGGATTGATGACAACTGGGACATATTTAAATTAAGGAAACTGTTGGGGGAGAATGTTGTTTCTATTGCTAAATTCCTTATCTCCTGGGAAAAACCTAATAAGCATCTATGGAAATTCAACACATTTGCTTAAATATGTTGAGGTCTCTTTTGGCTTGCAACCCCCACTCCCCCTAAAGAAACTTTGGCATGGGATAACCTGCCTTTATCAGAATTTGATGCTTTGATGTTTCTTTTGTGGTCTGGTATCATTTTTTCAGGCTACCTTTACTATTTTTGTCATGTTTGTCTACTAGGATACACCTTTGGTTATGAATGTGGATGCCGCCTACCACTGTCATTTAGAGGATCTATTTCTTCTGCTTTCTGCTACACGAATTTCTTTGCTTGCTCTTGCTTACAGTGATCAGGTTTCTTATGCTTTTGGATGGATTTTGGTGATTGTTTTACCTGCTTTGATGGCAGGGATTAGAGCTTACAAGCTTTTTTTTGTTCTGAGAGCCATCTTTGCTTTAGATCTAGAATTCTTTCAGCTCTCAGTTTTCTTAGAGTTGCCATTGATTTAGATCTTTATTTGTATTTAATCAATCGGTTGGGTATACATGTATATGTTTTGGGTTTACGACCCTTTTTTGTGTTATGTTTTCTCTTTTGGTCTTCTCTTTTTTGGTTGATTTTGTGTGGAGTTGTAATGAGGCTAAGGACCCCCTTATGAGTGAGAATTGTATATCTTTCTTTGTTAGTTCTAGAGGTTCCTCTACCTACCCAAATTTTGTAATAACCTTTCTATTTAACATGTAGAAAGTCGAATATTGCTC